>RCUC01132370.1:0-44979 GCA_003697995.1 Taxidea taxus jeffersonii | reverse complement strand
GATCTCCCTGATATGAGGAAGTGGAGATGCAATGGGGGTGGGGGGTAAGGTGGTAGGAAAAGTAAAAATGAAAGAAGATGGGATCGGGAGGGAGACAAACCAAAAGAGACTCTTAATATCTTAAAAAAAACTGAGGGGGGTGGGGGGAGAGGGGTTGGGAAAGGGTGGTGGGGTTACATTATATGTTTAAATAAAAAAAGCTTAAATAAAAAAATAAAAATTAAAAAAAAGAAACACAGCAATTTAAAAAAATATATCATTATGTTTATGACACACTTATAAATAAGCAAACCTAAAACTATATTATTTAGGTAAACTTACAAATGCAATAAACCTATAGAGAATAGTATAGAATGATGAACACAGGAGAAAGAGTCCTTCTTGAAGAAGCAGCTTTTAAGATTTGTTGTGATTTACTGTTTATTAAATTTAGCATTAAGTACATGGATGTTCACTTTATTTTTATTCTTTAAATTATGATTATATATGTTTATATTTTAATAATTTTTAATGAAAATAGCCTCAGTTCAACATATCTTAAGAATTTAGTCTTCTTATTAAAGTGCTACATAAAAGGGAGTTTCTATTTGAATTGTGAGAGGTACACCATGAGGCATATCACCGCAGAACTTTATCTCAACTGGACTTGCCACTACATAGCTCAACTTCCCTGGGCCTCAGTCTCGAGAATAAAGAACTAAAATAAAAATAACTCCTACTCAAAGTTTATGGGAATGAATGAGCAAAACCATTTGAAAGATCTTAGAACTGTGACCAGAATTTATTACATATGTATCCTAGGGTCTGCTTATATTTTTGGTCTTATTTCACAAAACCAGTGTAAGAGTTTTTCACTCTTGAGATTCTTAAAAGCAACAAAATATTTATAGAACTTAAATATAGTGAGGTCTCAGGTAGCCTGTACATTCAAATATATATATATATATCCACACATATATATATGTGTGTGTGTATGTATATGTACATATATATGTATTATCTTACATTTCATATATATTTATATATGTTTTATATATTTTATATATATAAAGATTTACTATTGGTTTACATATAACCATCAACCATCTTCATCAAACTATTAACTAGAAGATTGTACCTATGTTTTCTCACAGTAAAATAGAAATAGTTATTATTTATCAAGAAATAGACTGAACATTTTTCTCTAAAAGCATAAGGAAATTTCAGTATTCAAGCGATATAAGTTCACCATCGGCCATTCACTCTAGTTCATGCTTCCTAATCCTTGAAATGAATAAAAAGACCAAAGATGTTTAAATTAACATAATGGAGAAGTGACATCACCAAGATGAATTTACTACACTCTCAAGAAAACCAGCTAGAAATCATTCAAGAACAAGATACCACTGTGAGGAGATCAGAACACAAAGGTGAGGCTGGAGTACCCTGTTCTACCACACAGACCAAGATGGACTGCATTAAAAGGACAAGAGAAGCTGCTACACATTGACCCACACTGGCCCTCCCCCAGGCCAGCATAGCATTATCTGGAGAGGTCTCCCCTGAACCTCCAGTTTCACCTTCCCCTTCTTTCTCAGGCAAGGGAGCAGAGACATAATCAGCCCCAAATGCTGTAGAATATATCTTTTGGCTCCATCTGACCAGAAGGCCTGGAGACAACTCCTGGAAGCTGCATGGCCCAGTGGCACTTGCCAAAGGGCAAAGAGGCAAAGCTGATACTTGTAACGAAGCCAGGTTGGGCCTGGTTGGGGTGCAGGTTAGTCTGAGTTAAGACAACAAACAATGAGCTTTACTGGCTTTAGAGCTGCTTTTCCCACTGTGCTGGGCAGGGAACCTGATTCATAGCTCTACTTATCACTGAACACAGCCTTCAGTCTGCCCAATACGGGAACCTAACCAGCACTCACAGGAAGCTACACAGCCCATTCAAAGCCTTATTTATAGTGGCCACTGAACAGAGAGCAATTTTCTCCCAAGGCTTTTCTCATCTATACAGCAAAATCAGTGACCTCATTTGACTAGATAAGGCAGTACATGCTCTGGCCTGATTTGGGTTCCCAAACAAGCAGTATAGGTATCTCTATGTGACCAGTGTTGTTATATTCCATGTGTCCCAGTTGTTATGATGGTCCCTTAGTCTCATTTGGGTAGGAAACCAAGAAAGCTGTCCTATCCAACTGTTCTCTAATAGTGGCAGAGCCCCACATACCCATCCTCAGAACTCAACAGTTTGCTTGCCCAAAAATAGACAATAGGAGGCCTCACTTGCACAAAGATATTACCAGCAGAAATACCCCTAAACCCAAACTGAGCTAACCATGGAAGAACTCTCTCTGCCAAAGCAAACCTGAGAAGTCAGCAGAGGAGCCTAATTACTTAAATATCAGGTACAAAAAGATCAGGTAAATATGACACCACCAAGGAAACTAATAAAGTTCCAATAATTAGTCCTAAAGAAATGGAAATCTGGGAATCAAAGATTTCAGAATGGTTCTCTTAAGGAAGTCTAGTGAACTACCAGAAAATATAGAGACAACTCAATGAAATTAGGAAAGCACTGTGTGAATAAAAATTCTATAAGGAAATAGCAACCATCAAAAAAAGAATACAAATCCTAGAGTTGAAAAATACAATAACTAAGAATCCAACAGAGTTTCAAAAATAGAAGATAAATAAATAAATAAATAAATAAATCTGGAGGATTGAACATTGGAAATTACCTACTCAAAGTTACAAAAATAATGAAAAAGAGGGAAGAAAACCTATAAGAATTATAGGACACAATGAAAAGGTAAAACAAAACAAAGCAATATTCAGATTATGGGAATTCCAGAAAAAGAAAGGGACAGAAAGTATATTTAAAGCACTAATGGCTGAAAATTTCCTGAACCTGAGGAGAGAAATGGACATTCAGATCCATGAATCCTAAAGGACCCCAAATACACTGAACCCAAATAGGGCCACATTGAAAAACATAATTAAATTGTCAAAAGTCAAAGACAAAGAATTTTAAGAGCAGCAAAAGGGAAAAGTTACATACAAGGAAACCCCATAAAACTATCAGATTTCTCAATAGAAACCAAGACAGGAGAGAACTGGGCAACATATATAAAATATTAAAAGAAAGTAACTGTTAACAAAGAACTCTATATGCAGTGAAACTGTCCTTCAGAAACAATAGAGTAACTAAGACTTCCCAAAACAACAACAACAAACTAAAGAAGTTCATTACCGCCAGATCTAACTTACTAGAAATGGTGAAGAGAGTTCTATGAAGGAAATAAAAGAATGTCAGTTAATGACAAAATCAAAAAGATACATGAAATTTCACTAATAATAGGAAATATGTAGTCATAGATTCTGCAGTATGGTAATAATGGTGCATAATCCACTTGTAATTCTAGTTTGAAAGTTTAAAAAAATGAATTTAGTAAAAATAACCATAATCACAATAATCTGTTATTAGTTACACAATATAAAAAACAAATTCTAACAGCATTAACTTTAAATGTATGGGTGAGAAATGAAAATGTAAAGTTTACAAATTCTACTAAACTTGTCAATTTAAAATAGGGTGTTTTATGTTTAAGATATTTTATATAAGTAACTACAAAGGAAAATCCTGTAGTAATTTTGTAAAAGAAAACACTTTGACTAAAATCAAAGCATACTGATGTCAAAAGATATCAAAACACACAAAAAGACAGCAGGATAAGAAACAAGCAACAACAAATCTACAAAACCAGAGGGCAATTAACAATATGAAAATAGTAAGTCCTTAGCTATCAGTAATAATGTTAAACAAATTTGATTATCTAATTAAAAGTTAGAAAGTAGATGAATGGATTAAAAAAAAAAAAAGGTCCAACGATACACCACCTACTAGAGACTCGCTTTAGCCCTAAAGCCACAAATTGAGGGTGAAGGAATAGAAGAAGACATTTCAAGCAAATAGTTACTAAAAAAGAGCAAGGGCACTTAAGTCACATAGAATAGACCTTAAACTGAAAATGATAAATTGAGACAAAAAGATCATATAAGGTCAATGAATTAAGAAAATGTAGTAATTGAAATATTTATGCACCAACATCAAAGCAGCTAAATACATAAAGCAAAAACTAACAGAGCTAATAGGAGAAATAAAACTATAATACAATAGTTGGGGACTTTAATGTCCCACTCTCAACAATGGATAGATAGTCCAACTAGAATCAACAAAGAAACTGATTTGAACACTACAGACCAATTAGACCTGACATATACAGAACATTATATCCAAAAACAGAATACACATTCTTCTCAACTACACATGGAATATCTTCTGGAATAGACCATATGTTAAGCAAAAAAACAAATCTCAGAAAACTTAAGAAGACCACAATCATATCAAGTATCTTCTCTAACCACAATGGAATGAACCAAGAATTCACTAACGATAGGAAAACTGAAAAATTTATAAACACATAGAAATTAAACAATACTCTCCTAAAAGACCAATGGAGCAAAGAAGAAATTAAAGGGGAAAAAGAGGGACGCCTGGGTGGCTCAGTTGGTTAAGCGGCTGCCTTCGGCTCAGGTCATGATCCTAGCGTCCTGGGATCGAGTCCCACATTGGGCTCCTTGCTTGGCAGGGAGCCTGCTTCTCCCTCTGCCTCTGCCTGCCTCTCTGTCTACCTGTGCTCTCTCTCTCTCTCTCTAACAAATAAATAAATAAAATCTTTAAATAAATAAATAAATAAAGGGGAAAAAGTTTCCTGAAACCAATGAAGATGGAAATACAACACACCAGAACTTGCAGCATGCAGCAAAAGTAATTCTAGGAGGGAAGTTCATAGCAATAAACACCTATATTTAGAAGTAAAAAAAGCTCCCCCAAATCAACCTAACTCCACACTTTAAGGAACTACAACAAGAAGAACTAATTGAGACCAAAGTTAGCAGAAAAAAGAGAATAAGGATTAGAGTCGAAATAAAGAAAACAGAAGAAAAATAGAAATGATTAACTAAACTAAAATTTGTTTCTTTGAAAAGATAAACAAAAGGTCAAATCCTTAGCTAGACCAACCCAAGGAAAGATAAAGGACCTAAAGCTTCTAGAAAACCTAGAAGAAATGGAATAATTCTTAAATGCAACTTACCAAGACTGAAACAGGAAGAAATAGAAAATCTGAATAGATGAATTACTACAAAGGAGAATGAATCACTAATTAAAGCAAACAAAACAAAACAAACAAACAAACAAAAAACAAAAAAAAAAACAAAACAAAAAACAAACTCCCAACAACAAAAAGCCCAGGACAAGACAGCTTCACTAGTGAATTTTGCCAAAATAAAACACCAATTATCCTCAAACTCTTGAAAAAAAAATTGAAAAAGAGGGAACACTCCCAAACTCATTTACTAAGGCCAACATTATCCTGATACTAAAACTATAAAAGGTCACTACTAGAAAACTAAAAACTAATCTCTTTAATGAATATAAATGCAAAATTTTTCAATAAAATAACTAGAAAACTGAATTTAACAGCACATGAAAAGGATTATATACTAGGATCAAGTGGGATTTATCCGTAGGAGGCAAGGATAGATACAAATCAATGTGATACATCACATTAATAGAATGAAAGAATCATAAAATCATCTAAATAGACAAAGAAAAAGCATTTGACAAAATACAACATCTATCCATGATAAAAAAATTCAAAAATTTAGGCATGGAAGGAACATATCTCAGTATTACAAAGGCCATATGTGACAAGCCCATAGCTAACACCATTAAAAAATGACATATATAATTATTTCTTATAGTTATAATTTTATCATATAGTTATAATGACAATTATATATTATATACAATATATGACATATACAATGACAATTCCAATTTAAAATAGAATAAAAATAAAACCCACAGTTTCCTTTAAAATAAGAATTAAAATTGAGTTGCAGTATAAATAAATTAAGGAATCTATTATATAATCAATATAATAAGATAAATAAAATAGTGGGGTAAAACAAAGAGTAGAGAAACAAAAAATGAACTTTCAAAATATTTTTAAAGGAGTAATATTTATAATGAAAATGGATAGAAGATGAATAAAAAAATATAGCCCTAAGATAAAAAATTCAAAATCATTGATTGTGAAGGAATGAGGATTTGAAAGTATAAGGTAAAATATTAAGAGAAAAATATGTAAATTCAAGAAAATTACAAAAAGATACAAAATGTAGTAAAATCAGCAGAGACAAATCACTTACAGGAAATAGGTTGGGATAATAAGATATTCTGAAACAATACTAAGACACAGAATCAGATAATATATCTTTCATAAGGCAGGGACTGGGAAGAAAAGAAAAATCATCAGAACAAAAGCAAGTTAAGTGCTTAGAATTTTCCCCATTAGAAATGACATGGGCGCGGGGGGGGGGTGCCTGGGTGGCACCTGGGTGGCTCAGTGGGTTAAAGCCTCTGCCTTTGGCTCAGGTTATGATCTCAGGGTCCTGGGATTGAGCCCCGCATAGCATTGGGCTCTCTGCTCAGTGGGGAGCCTGTTTCCCCTTCTATCTCTGCCTGCCTCTCTGCCTACTTGTGATCTCTGTCTGTCAAATAAATAAATAAAATCATAAAAAAAAGAAAGAATGAAACAAACAAACAAACATTGGGTTCTGGGTCCCCAATAGTTAAAGACGTTCTAAAGAGAGTTAGAGAATAGAAGTCTTTTAACTTTCTTTTAACTTCTTTGCCTTTCACTTTTACCAAATTGTTGATCCAAGTTGGGGGCGGGGGGTTGGTTCCCTCTTACAGCAGTTGTCAGGTGAGGGCTGAGTCCCTTCAGCTGTCCCCAAATGTAAGAACATCAGCTAAGTGTCATTATCCTATGATGCCCAATAGTACATACATGACACACAGCACACTTAGGAAAGGAATAAGTACATTTCAAAAAGAAATGTAAAGCTGTGAATCAGGACTTTTTCATCAAGTTTCCTAAACTCTAATTGCTATTTTATTTAGAGATGGAGGGAGCAGTTAATCTATTTTTATTTTAGCAATTAAAACCTTTAAATGCAGAAACTCCCTTATACCCCAACATCCAGTTCTCCATACTTGAAACATGTTTCTTTCTCTGTATCCTTTAGCCTAGTTGTAGTCGTCTTTCAGAGAACTTTCTTACTGAAGGAGAAATAAATTACATTACAATAAATACTACTGGTGCCCCCCCCAACAATGACTAACTGGAATTAGTTTCAAAGGCAAAGAACCCCTGCTGCTGGATATTTTATAGAGATAACTAGTTGAGAAGGAGAATATGAAACATTTCTAAAACCTCCTTTTTGCCTCAGCTTTTGTACCCTTCCTTACCTCTTCTCCTGTTGTTAAGGATAGATTACATGCCAACAATATATTATTAAGAAAATCAAAGAAAGAGCAAAAACACTTTCTCCAGAACGTTTGTGATTTTTGTCAGCCACCTCCTGCTGCTGCCATATATGCCCCCTGCCTTCTGCTGGTTTTCTCATTACTCTCTAACTCATCTTCCAAAGGGCCTAAAGCGGGGAGGGCGGCCAAGGGACAAGAGAGTTTATAGGGGCAAAAAATGAACATAATAAAAGTAGGCCAAGTAACAGTGGTATGTCCAAAGGTTATTGTGAACAGAATTTTGAGACATGGTAGCACTAAGACATGGTAGCATTTTTCAGTCCCTTCTCAATCAAATAAGCTTTAAAATTATATAAAATTGCAGGCAGTGAAAATAGTGTTAGCCTAGTAGTTCTTGTGAATTCAGGCAAAAAAGGGCAACCAACATGAAGTTCACTTTAAAGAAGAACAACTCTGGGCCCTGAGTTATCCATATTTTTTTTTTATGAAACTCTAGATTTGTCCACTTTTCCTTTAAATATATGTAGTCTTGACAATGGTCAAGGTAGAATTATATAAAAGCTCGCTAAGATATTTTCTTAGTGTATATATTGGGTTTATAATGTAAAATCAGCTCTCAAGTTGGTATTACTAGAAGAAATACTTTTTTATAATACTTTTATCTTCCATATAGAGGAAATACTGATGTATACTATGTAAGTTTAAGGTATATAATGTAATGATTTAATGTATGTATATATTACAAAATGATTACCACACTAAATTTAGCGAATACCTATCACCTTCTCATAAAACAGCCTGGGTGGCTCGGTTGATTGGGCCGCTGCCTTCGGCTTGGGTCATGATCCCAGCGTCCTGGGATCGAGTCCCACATCGGGCTCCTTGCTCCGCGAGCAGCCTGCTTCTCCCTCTGCCTCTGCCTAACTCTCTGTCTGCCTGTGCTCGCTCTCTCTCTCTCTAACAAATAAATAAAATCTTTAAAAAAAAAAAAAGAAAAAGAAAAAAAACAATAGAGGATTAAGTGTTCATGTATTTAATAATCAAGATCAATCTTTACACAAAAGTTTGAAAACCAATGACCCACAAACCCAAATTGCAATGAAGGTATGTTTTATTTCTCCAGTGCTAATGTCTTTGTTGTTGTTAAAATTGTATCAGTGCTTTAAAACTGGGTAATTGTAATAAAATGAAGATATCTATCTTTTCTGAAAATTTCAAATACACATAAGTAGTCTTACTACATTCTTGTGTGACTACAGTTATGTGAAGCTAATAATAGCTGCCCTTGTAAACAGGCCCTGATCTCTATACGTCCCTATTATTCTACTAGCATGGTCTTCTCATGTCCTTATCTATCTGGTTTTGATGCATTCTGAGTTGGTGATCTTTATTACAAATGGTCTAAGAGATTCCAAAGAAAATAAATGTCAATAAAAACCTTAACCTTTTAGCTTTTCTAACTGTGCCTACCTGGTCATCTGCTATTACTTCATGGATTGCCATTAGTTTTTGAAAAAAAAACTATTAAAATTATAGTATAAATATAAATATAATATAAATATATAATATAATATATTTATAATAAATAATGCAATTGCCAAGAAACCAAAATTGGTACCCCCTTTTCTTTGCCTATAGATACATAAAATACTTAACCAAGTATTCTAAAAGTTACTCTAGAAAATTTTTGGTAAACTGAGGTGGTTTGGTGTTAGGGACAAGAAGTTGATCCATGACACTTTAGAGCTATAATAATTCTTATAGAATTCTTATGGGAGTCACTTCTAAGATACAGTTTTGATTATTCTCAGCATTCCTCAAACTTGTCACTCAGAATATGGACTCCAACACATAGTGCATAAAAATGTACAGGGTGATAGTATAATGTAGTTTTCCCAACTTATTTCTAGATTATGCATGTTGTCCAAATATAACTGCACAAAGCCTCCTTTCACCAGTGTCCTGGTGTAAATAATGTATAGCTATCTCATTTACTAATCAAGATAGTTCACTTAGTATAAGACCTCGAATTTTAGTCCTAGGTCTGAATTTAGTGCATCTGTTCCATCCTTTTTTCCTTCTTCTCTCCTTTCTCTACTTATATGTCTTACCCAACACTATATTTTCATATTTGAATGCCTTTAAGCAGCCATGAGTTTTTCAGTTTGCCACTGGCCTCACCACTCCATGTAACACTGAAAAGAACTGCTTCATTTTATTGCAGAGCACTGGAGTCAAACACTCCAATCTTATGGATATTATGACTCATTGCTGAAAGGATATAAAATGCAATACTTCCTAAGTCTGTTTGACTAAGTATATAAACCTTTTGTTCAGACATAATTCAGGGGAACCGACATTCATTACAATGAATTTTAGGAAGCCCTGTCCTATCAATTTGCATTAATTTACTGGTTCTTTAATCAAAGCCAATATTAAATTCTACTTTGAGCCATATAATGAGTTAGAGATGCATCATCTCTGTTCTGTTTCTTAGTGTTCCCTTAATTTTATATGCTCTTTGTAAAGAGAAATGAAATATCTATATCCACTTATCTTACTGTTTGACCATCTACCTTGACAGGAGTTTACTTCCTTAGGAGATTCTTATCTGGGAAGATAAAGTTGCAAATATACCAATCATTTTAGGAATTTCTTGAAAATGTATTTATTCAAGACAGACTACTCAACTTGCTTTCATCACAGAAATAGCTCCTTCTCCCAATAGTAAATAGCTCAATTGGACTCATCAAGAAAATTCTTACTCTTCAAGATATACCTACTCCTGTAACATGAACTTTACTGAATCCAAGTCAGAACCCCCTACACTGAAAGACTTAAGTAAAAATCTCATCAATAGTTTGCCTTTCAAGGAGGTGCTAATATTGTGAAGGTAATGTCTTCCCTTACTGTAGTGAGCAACAAATTTAGCTTTCTGTGATGAACAGTTTTGGTTTTGGTGGTTTCTTTGGAGAGGCCAGCAAGCAGCAACCGATAAGCATAAGTTCGTATGGAAATAGTAGTAATTTAAAACAATGTTTATGTACTTCAGTGGTAGTTTGCTATGCCAAAATGAGTGTATGTGTGTGTGTGTGTGTGTGTGTGTGTGTGTGTGTGAATCTCTTACTATCTCAATTATAATTCAGACCTACACTATAGTAGAAAGAGCATGATACTGGAAATTCAATCCAAGTTAAAATGCCTGTGCCATTGCTATCAAGTTGTCCCACACTGGAGAATCCACTTGATTTTTCTGATCCTCAAGCAATTTGCATTAA
Organism: Taxidea taxus jeffersonii; assembly: GCA_003697995.1. NCBI lineage: Eukaryota > Metazoa > Chordata > Mammalia > Carnivora > Mustelidae > Taxidea > Taxidea taxus. The sequence continues at coordinate 34,323 of RCUC01132370.1, read as the reverse complement.
ATAGTATTAATAATATATTCTTCACAGGGTCATTGTTTTATATGTAGTAACATACATAAACATGTTTTACACATATTTAAATGCCAAAGTTAGTAGTTGCTATTAGAATTGGATTTGTTTTATGGTATTTTAGTTTCTGGAACTGCAATTTATGTGAAATCTATTTATTTGCTTAATTCCTATTTCTTTTACTGAGTTTAAGAGAGGGAAAGGAGAGGAAAAGGAAATATTTGAGATTATGAATACCATGTTATCTACAGCCTGTGGTGAGGAATCCTGGTAGAAACCCCATATGTAAAGGTGAGATACAGTCAAAAGAATTATTGGAACAAACCAATACACAATGAAATCCAAAGAGACTAATGCTTATACTCATTTTCCATTTAGTTTCATGTATAAAGCTTGATATAATTAATTTCAAGCGGGTAGACAAAGATCACCCTGCTGTTCCAGCCTCTGTTCTTCAGTCCATATTTTGAATGAATGGTGAATGTTCATCAAAATATGTATTTGTATGGTCTGCTTCTCCCTTAGTCTCAAGACGCTTAACTTGGAATATCAGCTACACCTTGACACTCTTTCTCCTCATTTGTTTCTTTCTTTGCTTCCTGCCTGGGTAAATATCTCCAGACTTTTTTCTGGCTATCTGGTCTATCATATCAATAGGCAGATAGCCAGAAAAAAAGGCTTTCTGGGAGGCTTTCTGGGTGCCTGATTGGCTGAGTTTGAAGAGCACCAATGCTTGATCTTGGGATCATGGGTTCAAGTCCCTTGCTGGGTATAGAGACTACTAAAATAATAATAATAATAAACTTTAAAAAATAAGTGGTCTTTCTAACAGCCACACATCGCTCTCATCAAATAATCGAGTTGGAGGAGAGATTGAGATGAAAAATGAGAAGAAGGACAAACTAAAGAACCACCATGCTTATTCATTAACCCTGATTCCCAATCCTACCCTGAGCAAACAATAAATGTGCTACTATTGCTTTAATTTGCCCCTTCTCTTTCACAGATAAAGATGATTGAATTCCATTTCAAATGTCAATTATGAAATTATATAATGCAATAAAGGGTTTATCTAGAAGAAGTCATTGATTAAAGGCAAAAAAGATCTGTGAGTGGAGAGAACATGGGAGGTCAACCTAAAAATTTGGCAAACCTGACACGTATATAATGCTTTAACTCCATGTATCATATTCTGATCTTGCTTTGGCACTTCTGCTCTTATGATTTGCTCTTAGGTTTAGAACCTGATATACTATTTGTAAGAAGGATCCAGAACCCTGGTTCAAATGCTCCTATTACTGACACTTTCATGCATTTGCCAAGACAGAGAATTAGCTTTTATTCTCCCTCCTGCCCTTACTCTCTCCTACCCCTTTATCAGAGATTCAGCTAGGTTCTCACCTCAGAGTGAGAGCTTTGTGGAACAGGGGCAACCTGGGTCATAAATCTTTGGTTTTAAAGAATTCAAGAAAAAGGTGCCGCCCTTGATGATTCCTAATATTTCCTTCAATCATACTTTGCACAGTTTGCTCTAACACCTTTTTATCCATTTTAACACCAGTTTTGCCAAACATATCAACTTATAAAAATCATTGAAAAATGACATTTTTGGAAAATGTGCTCAATAAAGGATTTCAGTGAAAATCAATATTCAGGATCCCAGGCTCTTAGGAAAACTAATTAAAATGTTTTGCCCTTTTCAACTAGCTGCTGAATCATTTTATTGATATAGAACTTTTATCTTTATTTCAAACTAAGCATTATGAAATAATTTTTGTTTCCAACTAACCATAAAAGATTCCATTTCTTCTCATGAAGAATTTGAGTTCATATACGCATTTTTATAAATCAGTGAGATTTTGTAATTATTTTCAGATCATTGGTTATTTATTGTTAAATTTACTATTTCAAATTGAATAATATTGTTTTTTTTAATTATGTTAAATTTTATGATTATATTCTGTTCGTGGGTACTTAAAATCAGGAGAGGTATTTTTCAAATGCAAATGTATTTGGGAGGTGAGTGGGGGGATGGGGTAACTGGGTGATGGGCATTAGGGAGGGCATAGGATATAAGGAAAACTGAGTGTTACATGTAACAGATGAACAACTGAACTCTACATCTGAAACCAATGATATATTAACTATTTGAATTTAAATAATTTTAAAAACCTATAGAGGAAAAAAAGAAAACTATGGCATACTAAAATATTATTAAAAGTAGTTTTAAAAATAATATACAAACATCTCAAATATGCATATGCAAATATGGAAAATATGGTAAAATAAGGCAAAATCATTAAGAAGGATATGTATTACTGATATTTCAAATATACTATAGCAACCTTTTGAAATAGTCCCTTCTCCCTGTACATATCTTCTGGATTCTCTTTACTGTACTTGCTCACTGTGTTCTCTATTGTAATATCCTCTCTCTCATGCTAAATCTCCTCACAAAATTCTATTACTAGCTACCAAGAGTCAGTGAAATCTGTCATTAGATTACTGAATGAGTGTTTCTTTCCAGCCTTTATTTCAGGCTTGCATATAGCTTAAGATGCTTTGTTTCCTGCAATTCCTATTATATTTATCTTTGTGGTCACCAGATTTTTCCCTACATGACTATATAATTATAAAATCATCTAGTATAGAAATAAATATTTTTCTTTGAATCTCTGTCAAAGGGTTTAGGGCTGTACCTGTCACTTAATATATACTTAATAAATCCATGTTGAATTTCATTCTTTTAAAATTCTAATACTTTTTTGCTGGACAGTTTAAATATTAAAAAAGCTATTGGAATTACATCTATGGCTATAAATTTAAGATTGTACAAGTTAATCTACTTATTCTGAAGATTTAGGAAGCAGGAATAATTTTTTTAATGGATATGTAAAATAAGTTCTATAGCAAGAGAAATTGAATTAAACATAATATTTGAGATATTTGGTTTAAGTTTCTTAATTTAAATAAAGATTAGGAGAATTCTGTAGTTATAAAGGAAAAACGTATTTAACTCTTTGACAGGATTAGTACAAATAATAACTAATCAGAATTTATCAGAGAAAGTGACACCTTTACATCTATGTTTTAAAGTAGAATTTAATATAATCATGTAAAGAATGATAAGACTATGTTAAAGTAAGTTAATGTATAAATCTCTGACTGGGCTTTAAGTTGCAAGAGGGTAAGAACCATATCAGTCTGGTTTATGCATTCTTCTGTAAAGATAGCACAGTGCCCAGATCAGAGCACCTGCTTATAGGTGTTGAATAAAGCAATAAATTAGTCAGTACTTGTAATACAAATGTAGTTCCCAGCCACCCAAAACTTGAACCATTGCCTAACAGCCCTGCAAAAAGCAGCCTGAAATTTGGGCCCTATAATTTTTGTAGTTGCATTTAAATTTACATAACATAAAATTAATCATTCACCATTTTAAAATATACAATTCAGTGGTATTAGTACATTCACAATGTTGTACAATCATCACAATATTATCTAGCTTCAAAACACTTTCATTATCCCAAAAGCAAACCTACGGAGCAGTCACTTTCCATTCTCTTCTCCCCTTAACCCCTAGCAACCACTATGTCTTCTGTTTCTATGAATTTACATATCCTGGAAGTTTCATATAAATGGAATAATAAAATTTAAGGCTTTTTGTACCTAGTTCTAGGCATCTGAAACAATACAGTTTGAAAAAAAAAAAAGACTTCCTTTTTCCTTCCTTGATCTATAAAACCCTACAAAAGACACTGTTGTATGATCTGCAACTCCCTTATTCACAAAATATTACATTGGGATAACAAGTACATCACAATATTAAAAGCAATGATTAAGAGTAAGTTTAAATCCTGTGGTGAGTTAATGAGACCAATACCAAGGGAAAAAATATAAGCATTGATTCTTTTCTCTTACATATTATCTTAATAAATATTTCTTGAAATTATGCAATCATTTATCCTTTTGTGAAGTTTATTTATTCATCCATTAAACAAATATTATTTCTGAGAAATATCTGAATATGCATGATTTTGCCCTATCAACCACCTATGGATAGGTACCCAGTCTATGTGAAATTTTCTTGGATATTCCTCTTGTTTGCTTCCAGTTGAGAAGTACAGTTGGAAAAGTCCATCACTGATAGTTCTAATTCCTTGGCCCTGTCATCCCTCAAGTGCAGGTGTTGGTAACTGTACATCTACAGACTTAACCCCAAACAATTCCTTGTCCCAATATGAGGGAAGCAGTTATTACATTAGGAACCCCAGTCTCACCAGAGCAGGGCCTGCTTTAAGTCTACTATCTGCTGTCCACAGGCAGGAACTACTTGGCACAATCATACCCAATGACCTGCAATCTCCTAAATCCCAGCAGTATTTTGTGGCTAGTCAATAAAATTAGACAAGCAGTTCTCTAAAGTCTAGGGACCCTTGGGGAGCCCTAAGACCTTTTCAGGTCCATAAAAATATTAATGTATTATTTGACTTTTGCACTCTATTTCCTGAGTGCATGATGGAGTTTAAGAGGCTTCAGGACCTGTGATGACATCATTGCTCTGACATTTTTATTCTGTGTGTGCTTGTATATTTTTGTGTTGTAAAATCTATTTTAATCTGCAGCATGATAACTATCAATAGCTAAAACACATGTAAATAGAATGTAAAGGTGTTCTAGACCCAAAAAGTTTGAGATCTGTTGCATTAGACTATTGTCTGGGACTTGTGACTGAGCGATTTAGAATATGTTCAACCACAAGTCATCTGGCCGGGTCTATGATTTCCTGCCTAGCCATTTCTAGCCATTTTTCTTTAGAGGGATTTAAACATAATAATTTTCTTATGTGCCTAAAGCAACATTTGAACTGTTTCAAATAGTAGACAATATCTGGGACACTTGGTTTATCAGCTGTCCAATATGTAGACAACTCTACATATGGTACCAGCTTAAATCCCTACATTAGCAAAGCATTTAGTATAGAACTGGTCAGAGTGGTTCTTAGTCAATGTTTTTAAGGAAGGATAAAAGAAAGAGAGGAAGTATGTCTGGATCAAGCTTAGGTTTTCATTCTTCTTAGAAATAAAATTAATTTTTTTTCTTTAACCTGTGAGATGGATTTTTTTTTCTTTTTTTTTTTTTTGATGCAGAGGCTAGTATAGTGGCCATGAGAATGTATCTTTCAGGTCTCCAAGGGCAGGGGGCATAACTGACCAATGGTTCCAGCTGTTACATTCTCAAAAATCCATCACTAATTTCATGCTGAGGCTACATTTCCCAGTGGCTTCTCTCAGCCAATTAATGAACACAGCAGGGATAGTAAGTCATGCTCAATCCTGGCAGAAGCCAGACAACTCTGACAGCTAACTCACACATTCCCAAAGACATTGACAGGTTGTCTTTGGAACTATATGGGGGTTCTACTTAACCTACCTTCCTTCACCTTCTTATCCCCTTATCCTTCCTTCTGTCCCTCACCAGCAAACCTATACTGTAATCTGATGCTTTTTTTTTTTCAGTTTCTTCTGACTCCTTCCCCATTTTCTCTAAACAGTGTTTCCAGTGATAAATGAGTTGCATTTTAATCCCTTCTTGGTGTTTGCTTTATGGAGGACTTGAACTAAGGTCTCAATTCTCCAGTTTGATTCTTTTTTCTAGGGTTTGTTCCACATCATTCAGATTCCAACCTCTTACATGAGACCCTGAGGGGAAGTTGGCTGACTTCTCAGTATTTTCTATGTTTTCTGAAACTGACTTACTGATCTTTGTGTACTTTATAATTGTTTACACTTACCAAGACCTTACTAAATGTTGCCTGAAACATTAGAAGTGAGAGTAGAAAGAGGAAGTAGACCCCAGAGCTCACTAACTTTCTTTCTTCTTACCTCCTGCAAAACAATTTCTCTGAATCCTAAGGCAGCAAATTTTAAAATTCTTTTGCTGATTCCTTGTAAACCTACAAGATTTTTCCTTATAGGAGAGTTATTTTTATCACTGTTATCAGAGACAGGAAGCCCAAGCTACTCCCTTAGCCACTGATGGCAATGATATAAAGCATATCTCCATTTCAGATAATTTACACCAAAAACTCAAAAAGAAAAAAATGTGTGTGTGTATGTGAAATATGGTCTTTATAGCTGTGTTACTTTCAAAATAAAGCCATTTGCATGCAGAATATTTTTCTTATTTTAATGTGGTTTAACTTTCTCTTCTTCAGATGTATTTTGAGGAAGGAAGTTGTTGTATGGTTAAGAGAAAAGGTAATAAAAGTCCCTATGTTTAGATCCTTATATTGCCCCACATACTTCTTGTCATTTAATTATAAAATAAGCACCCATAAGACTTCAAAATCATAAAAATAATTGATTAACTCAATATTACCTCACTATGGATACACTTCAGATAAACCAAAAATCTAAATAAATAAATTATATAACAGAAGGGAAGTCTGATACAAGACTTCCTGATGACTACTTCAGTAATGTTTACAAGAGTTCTTGTTCCCTCCACAGCCATTCTGGGCATTTATTCAGAGCCTCATTGCTTCGTTTTATTTGCAAAGTCTATTGGAGCTAAGAGACTGGGTATTGCAGCCTATCATTTCTAAACAGACTTGATATAAAATTTTCTGGGTCACATATGCTCCCTCTGGTTCCTAGTGCAGTCTGATATTAACCATGTGGGATATTTGTAAAAGGCATCAGCAAATACTTTTTTTTTTTTTAATGAAAAGAATCCCAAAGTAGGTCACTCATTAAAACCTCTTCAACAGAGAAATGATCTGGAAAGGGACTGGAGCTAAGAAACTGCTGAAGAGAATTGCACTGATTCACATGTGTGAGAAATACATATTTAAATATTCCATTGCATTCTCTACATTTTTGTTTTCTCTGTTAACATAGACATCATCTCTCCTATTCCTTCTTTATCATTTTTATTCAAAACCTAAATCTCACTCCATTATACATGCAAACTGGCAATATATTAAGAGTTTAATAGCATTGCTGATCTTAATCAATATGAAAACCCCCACAATAGAAAGTTACCTTTTTTATTTAGTGATAGTAATAATGTTTGAAATCCACTACTGCTTCTATACAACTAAGTGCTCAAAGGAAATACTGTTGGCTGATTTGTTCTAAAACAAAAATTTTGCTGAGCATGATGGAGAAGACGAAAAGCAATTAAATCACTTTCCTATACTTCCCTCTTCTTTGTCATGTTTCACATGAGATGGTTATTATGGGCACTATGATCTAATAGAAACAGCCAGATATGTAAAAGGCAATGCATCTCTAACACAACTATGCCCAGAAAAGATAAAACTGAGCACAAATGAACCACCAGACCCTGCACCTATTTGCGTTTAAGCAGCAGCCCAATATTACACTGTCTGTAGAATTCTCCACAACAATCTTAGACCATATTAGTTATCCTTTCCTCTGGTCTTCCACAGTACTTCTCTCAAATTTCTTAGATCCTTTCCTAGTTAGATTTTAACTCACATTTCTATACCTGTTTCTTGATTAGACTATAAAGTATTGGGTTGCTTAGATGATGTCTTAATCACCTTTGCAGCTTTCACAACCCCCAGCTCATATTGCAGTAACAGGGTGAAACCACCACTCTAATTTGCCAAAGACAGAATGCTGGGATGCATAACCTTCAGTGCCAAAACCAGGATGGTCCCAAGCAATTGAGATAGTTGGTCATTCTAGTTAAGCATTTACTATATGCAAGATACTTCATAATCACAACTCCTCTATGTCTCAAACTTCATTCTTTATTAAGTAATTTATGATCATTAGATGGGTGATTCTTGGTTATTCAGTATAGAAAGCTGACAAAGATCCTACTCTCATGAGGCTCTCATTCTAGGGTGAAGTTGGAGGTAAATATTATTGCTTCTGTTTTGCAAACAGGAACAATTTTGTTCAGAAACAGACAGTAACTGCTGAAAGTCCTGTAGTAAGCCAGTCATACAACCATGTCTCTTTGATGTCAAATGAAGGTTTTTCTTCTCCCTGAATTAACCTACTTCCTTTTAAAGAACAAACATATTCCTTAGACCTGCTACTAAAGAATTCTCTGAAGTGTGTATGCATTGCTATGAGCAAAATTAGGTATTCTTTTTGGTAACCTCTAAATAAAAAGAAGCATGGCTATTAATGACAGAAAGTTTAAGCTCTACATTCACTTGAGTCATACTTAGTATCTGAAGAAACTATTCTACAGGTGGTAACCTTATGAATTTGATAAAGTAATCAGTAGATAAAGCATCAAACTTACCCCACTTCTGGTATCATTCTGGCCTCTCTGATTCTCAGCATAATTATAGTAATCATCGGTCAGAGGATTCTGAAAGGGAAATATATTTCTTATTAGATATAATATCTCTTTGCACTTAGATAACTGAATATTATGTGTTATGGAAACAATGCTAACGGATAGAAAAATGGGGAAAACAAATGGAATGACTACTTGAAGCAAGCCTGATCTAAACCCTTTTCAAACACATAAACCACATGCCAGAAATATGTGGAATGATTGTTGACTTTACAAGCAGATTCATGTGTGAATAGCAGAGCATCTGACATATTTAGATGTTTTGATTGATGACACTAATGAAAAGCAATTACTCAAAAACAGTTTTTTTTTAAGATTTTATTAGAAAGCGTGTGAGCATGAGTTGGGGGGGAGGGGCAGAGGAAGAGGGAGAAGCAGACTCCCCATTGAGCAGGGAGCCAGATGTGAGGGTGCTCCATCCCAGGACCCCAAGATGATGACCTGAGTTGAAGACAGATGCTCAACCAACTCAGCAACCCAGACACCTCAAAAACATCTTCACTGAGAAAAAGAAAAGACATGTGTGTGTACATTATAAAGTGGCATAAAACTGGTCATAAAATATGTTTTTATTCCATTATATCAAACCTATTCTTTTTTAATGATTTTATTTATTTGACAGAAGAGAGACAACAAGGGAAGGAATACAAGCAGGGGGAGTGGGAGAGGGAGAAGCAGGTTCCACATGGAGCAGGGAGCCGGATGCGGGGTTTGATCCCAGGACCCTGGCATCATGACCTGAGCCGAAGGCAGACGCTGAAGGACTGAGCCACCCATGCATCCCTCAAATCTATTCTGAACTAGAAATTTCTTTAAAACAATGAGAATGGGTAAGCAAAATGACTTCTCTTGTCTCTTCCCCCCCCCCCTTATCTTTAAGTAGTTTCTTTTTAAACCCAATAATTTACTATGGGATTTAACTTAAATTATAAAATAAGCATGAGTATATACAAGACGAAATTTTGAATGAAGGGAGGAAGGGGTCTGGCATGAAGGAAGTCACATGAGGCAGGTACTTACGAGGCAAAGAAAAGTTGGCCCCAAGTAGCTGAGTGTATAGATTACTATACTCATCTCTGGTTGCATAGAGAGGTCTTCTTTTCCACATTATTAATATAAGGAGGGAATATAACCAAGTGAAGCCCTTAATCCACTACTAAACTAAAGACTATGCAGGTTAGTGGAAGTGAAGAGGTAACAGTTGAATTTAATTGAAGATGGCAAACATGGCTCTTATTTTCCTAGATAGAGCTAACTCTAAGTCTGGTTATGTAACTTTATATTAATAGGATAATATAACATTTCACCAATTCCAAGATGTACATGTTTAAAATCCATATGTGAATTTCAGAACTCATCCTACAATCTATGGCATTTTACAATTGTTGTTTGCATGGAGACACTGCTGGTGTAAATTACTTATTAATGTGTGAACCTGGTGTTATTCCTGGAGCCATTCTGGAGCTCCTCAACTTTTCAGCCATCCTACCACTAGGGCATTTGATGAGGGAGTATCCACATATATATATTCATACTAATGCCTGAAAACTTTCCACCAACACTTCCTGGTAACCATAGGACAATACTAGCATCAAAACTTGCAGAATAGGTGTCAGATATTTGGGAAAACGTTTTCTGTGACAATACTGAATGGTTTTTAAATAAATGCTGCATCACTAACTCTCTTTAGAGCATAGAGTGTGAAAATGTAGAGAAAAATAGAAATGACACTGATTCAGAGAATGACTGAATGTGAAGGAGTTTTTGGGATTCCTTGTTCACTTATCTTACCTTTTCCTTTGGAGTTTACAAATTGTACTATTTTTTTAAAAAAAATCTTAACTCTCTATAGCAGTTTAATTAAAGGGATACTGTAAGTAATAGGAAAATAGTATACTAGTTAATGGGCAGCATTTTTTTAGGTTTCTTAGTTGTCTATTCAGTAATAGTGTGTTGGTTTAATGAACTAATGTTTTATCATCCAGATGATACAGGAAAAGAATTTTCTCTAAATATTAGACAAGAAGGGTAATAGAATTTTATACACCATTTGAAAATAGATCAACTAAGGGAAAAGACAACAACATGGGTCATGAAAATATTCCTAAGCACAACAAAAAGGGAATAATATTTTGAATATACTAAGGAAAGCCCCAATCCTGGCAATAACTTCCTACAGAAAGCAGATAAAAATCCTGGAAACTGTCTTCTTTGTCAATCCAATTCAATTAAAAAATAAACCTAAGAAATGAGAAGTAAAATGTGTGATGAAAATCTAACATAAGTACAAGCTGAGATGGAAAGGAACCAAATCAACTAAGCAAAGCTTTTGAGAAAACAACAGAATAAAGCTAAAGTCTGCCTGAAGCACTACGGAAAATTTAATCAGTAAAATAAAAGACAAACTAGAGAAATTATTCCAGAATTCACAGAAGAAGAAGTGCTTTCTTATTCTTTCCAATGACACTTTTATGGCAACATTCTAACTCAGAATTTAATGCTGTCTGTGCTCCAACTAGTAATGAATTTAACTGACCTCTCCCTATGGATAGATAACAATTCAGAGAATGAGCATCTTGGGAAATCTAGACAAAGGAAGAGAAACTGTATGTAAACTACTACCAGTGGTTATGGAACCCTTGATCCAGAGGAAGCAGGATTTAAGATTGGAAATACAGACTGAATCTGAGAGTTGCAATATGAGTTTCACATCGAGGCATAAAATAAGCCAGCTCAATCTCAAGACTTTTCAGTTACCCAGGCCAATTATTTATTCTTTTTGCTTTGGCCAGCTAGGACTTATCTTTTTTTAACAGAGGTATCATTTCTCAAAGAAAAGCAGTAAAGCTAATAAATAATCCCCACCCACCCACAAAAAAATAACAATACATCTAATGGATAAGAAGAACACAAGAGAGTGTACCAGGTCTCTAATGTCACTTTTCTTTCAGAGGTAGGTTCTAAATTTAGTGTCAATATTGCCCTCATGAAAAATACAAAAATCAAGAGGAAACAAAAAATAAGCCTTTGCCTTTTGTGACATTAGCCTAATATTAACTAGAGTATCCTTGCAAAACTACTGAAATATACATGTTTTACTTTCATTGAGTAGGCTGGCCTAACAAAGCCTTGGCCATACTCTACAGCAGGAAACAAGCTAAACAGCATTGCATTAAAAAATAATCTCATGAAAGCTCCCTACTCTTCAATCACAGGTGGTAGATAAAAGTATTTGGACTTTGCTAATATCTGCCATTCTCTAATTGTCCTTTGCATGTCAGTCACTGAGCTAGGGGCATTATATTTCCTCTTACTGCAAAACTCACTCTAAAGACATATTAGAGATGAGGCAATAACAGGGTAAATCACTTGTCCAAAGTCACAACACTAGTAATTCAAAAGTAGGTTTCTCAGGTTCCTAAGTCTCTATTTTTTTTCTACCTCAAGGAATTACTTCACTTTGAGAAAGTATTTTTGGTTTAACCATCTCTTGGATGACTTCTAAGTGTTTCTATATTGTTGTTGGTCACATGAGATTCCCAGATGAATGGAGTATTATTATTATAACTCACACATCTCTTCCCCACATAATCACTATAATATGGAATTGGGTTGATTAAATACCATCCACACATGCATACTGAAGGATCTTTCCTCTTGTACCATGGGAAGACCATTATGGCATTTTCCTTTCCTCCGACAATAGGGGAAGAATAAGATCTCTAACTTCCCTGTATATAAAATTGCTCTTCTACCATCTCCATAAAAGCAAAACAAAATGCCAGAGTTGCACGCAGTTGCAAATGTGAATGTTTACCTTAACTACTTTTGATTTCTGTTGATAGGATAACTTTGCTATCACTGAATCATTAATCTCAGAATACTTTAATAGTAAAAAAAAAGCAACCTTCACATTATAAAACATCACAGTATAGCATGTGAGTTATAATAGAAACATTCTGATATTCATATCAGCATAAATATTACCAGCATTAATTAAAAAATAAGGAACTTGCTTTGATAAAATGTTTTATTTTCCTCATTACATGAAAATGAAATACACACTACTAATTATTTAAATGCTAAAAGGTAAAATACCTTGTGTAGCTCATCTCTTTAATAGAAATAAATATATTTAATGATCACACCTTCTAAATTATTATTATTATTTACTGACTAAATGTTTCTTTTTTTATGTACAAAAAGAAGAAATCAGAAATCTTAGATGCCATAACCAATACCCTGAATCAGTAATGTACGAAGGTCCTGTCCAGGTTATATTTTATTATACAGAAGGAAAGTGGTAAGGTTTTGCCTTAATGACAAACCCAATATGGTTTCACAAGACATTTTTTTTTAACTTTCCCTTGTTGTATCCTTAGTAGCTATACAAAATTGGGCAGGTTACTTTACTTCTGAGTTTCAAGTACTTTGGTTAAATGGGGTTGAAATATATACCTCTCAGGTCACTATAGGAAGTACATCTTACCTGTAAGGGATTCATGTGGCATCCACATATATTAAATAGCAAAGCCAAATTCAACCCCAGATCATCTGACTTTATGTCACCAAAGCCTCTTTTTTTCCCCTTCACTCAGTTTCTGTCCTGAACTCTTTATAGTATAGAAAGAATACAGGAAGAACACACGATTTAAAAGTTCTGATGTGCCCCCAAGTCACAAATGGCAGACTCAAAATACAAATTTCTGAATAGTCCAAGGAGGCTAACTGTAGAAAAAAGTACAGAACCAAAGTATGGATGACTCAGCTGGGCCCACGTACTGCGGCTTCAAGGTGAGGAAAGGAAGGAAGTCTAGAATCCAAATCAAGAGTAAAACCCATGCCTTATCCAACCCCAGTCTTGTAGCAGGCACACCAGAACCCAGAAAGAAGCAACAAAGAAGGCAGTATGGATACTTTGAGTAAGAAGGCTAGAGCTCCCTAGTAAATCTGTGGTGCCACAATTGAATTTTTTCTATGAAGGGAATTTTCTTAGCTTTTACCATTTACTGAATTTTTTTTTAGCAAAAACAGGTATTTTGACAGAATACTTTTGAACTATATGAAAACTGTACAATCCATGTATAAAATAATCATAAGAATCAGACTTTCACGTCTCAATCTTCCAACCAGGTATGTTATGACTATACCCTCTCTCCATTTCATCCACTGATAGCATTTTTTTGCACATCTTCTGACACTGGTCTTGCTCTTAATTTTATTATAGCTATTCTTTTGTCCCATTTTCCATTATAAATGCAAAGTCTTTTCAGAGTGGGAAATATTTATTTTGTCACTTATGTATTCAAGAAATATTTAAGGTACTGTTATATACAAGGCATCAAAACATGTGAAGATCATATGATCAATTAATATTTGACAAAGGGGAAAGAATATCCAATAGAATCAAGTCTCTTCAACAAATGCTGCTGGGAAAACTGGACAGGAACATGCAAAGGAATGAAACTGAACCACTTTATTAACCATACACAAATATAAATTCAAGATGGATAAAAGGCCTATGAGTCTTAAAAGCATCAAAATCCTAGAGGAGAATACAGGCAGTAACTCCTTTAACATTGGCCATAGCAGCTTCTTACTAGATAGGTCTCTTGAGGCAAGGGAAACAAAAGCAAAAATAAACTATTGGGACTTCATCAAAATACAAATATGCACAGCTAAGGAAACCATCAACAAAACTAAAAGGCAACCTGTGCAGTGGGAGAAGATATTTGCAAATGACATATCTGATAAAGTGTTAGTATCCAAAATACGTAAAGAACTGATACAACTCAATACTACATAATTGAATAATCTAATAAAAAATGGGCAGAAGACATGAATGGACATTTTTCCAAAGAAGACATCCAGATGGCCAACAGACACATTAAAAGATGCTCAACATCACTGATCATCAGGGAAATGCAAATCAACACTACAATAAGATATCACCTCACACCTGTCAGAATGGCTATAACCAACATAGGAAATAATAGATTTTGGTGAGGAAGTGGACAATGGAGAACCCTCTTACACTCTTGGTGGGAACGTACACTGGTGCAGCCACACTGGAAATGTATAGGGATTCCTCAAAAAAAGTGAAAAAAAGAACTACCCTATGAGCCAGCAATTACATTACTGTGTATTTATTCAAAGAATATAAAAATACTGATTCAAAGGGACATATGCACCTAAATGTTTATAATAATATTATTAAACAATAGCCAAATTACAGAAAGCACCAAAATGTCTGTGGACTGATGAATGGATAAAGATGTGGTCCAACAGAATACTATTAAGCCATAAGAAAGAATGAAATCTTGCCATTTGCCATGGCATGGATGGAGCTAGAGTATAATGCTAAATGAAATAAGTCAGAGAAGGAAATACCATATGATTTCACTCACATGTGGAGCTTAAGAAACAAAACTAACAAGCAAAGAGGGGGAAAAGGGAGAGAGGGAGACAAACTATGAAACAGACTCTTAACTATAGAGATCAAACTGATGGTTACCAGAGGGAAGGTGGGTGAGGGGATGGTTAAAATAGGGGATGGGGTTAAGGATATACCGGTGTTGAGCACCAGATGTTGTATGGAATTGTAAAATCACTATATTGTACACCTGAAACTAATATCACACTGTATGTTAACTAACTAGAATTTAAATAACAAAAAATAATAAATGTGGCATACATATACCATGGAATACAATTCAGCAATAAAAAAAGGAAGGAAGTGTTGATTCATTCTACAACCTTGAAAACACTAAGTGAAAAAAAAAAGCCACAAAAGGCCATGTATTGGGTAACTTTATTTATGTAATATATCCATATTAGGCAAATCCATAGGGACAAAAATAGATTAGTGGTTGCCAAGGGCTAGGGGGAGATGTGAATGAGGGTGTCTGCTAAAATGTACTATGTTTCTCTTTGAGATAATGAAAATTTCTGAAATTAAATAATGGTGTGGTTGTAAAACTTTGTGAATATGCTAAAAACTACTGAGCTATACACTGCTAAAAAGTGAATTTTATGAAATGTATCTCACCAGAGCAATTATTTAAAAATATTAAATGCTGTCCTTAAATTGGATTAAAAAACACATGGATATTATACAGTCTATGAGATTTATTTAAACTCATTGATCTTATAATTGAATGAGTTAATTTTCCCAAAGAGAGACTATAGGATAGTCTCAATCTGAAATACTAAAAAGACATATATACTATAAATTGAAGCTTTTTAGCAATACATCCAAGGACTAGAAATCAATTAGTTTTTAGTAGATGGAACTAGTCAGGAAAATAACTCACCTTCAGTTTTCAACTGTTCATTGAAATGGACCTTATGCATATATTTCCTAAGTAGCTCAAAGTGGCGGTTTCTCATCTAACATGTCATATCTTATCTAATGTTTTCACATTTTTTGTCTCACTCATCTTTTTGCAGCATTTTTTCTTTAAGGACCCACTCTTGGATGTCAGTCCACAGAAACAGGTAAATGAACTTCAACTATATAAAATAAGAAATTATACTTCAAAGAGTAATACAAAATAATATAAAATAATATAATAAAGTAAAACAAAATAATACAAAAATGACATAAACCAATCTGTAGCATATCATGCTTCCCCTCCCTTTCACATTTGATTAACATATTTCCGAGCTCTGCCACAACTGTATTTTTTATTAAAATTATTATATCTTCCATTATGGCATTTATTGCTAAATCAAGCTGGTTGTGGGGTTATGCATACAGCCAATTTATTCATTAAATCTACTGTGATAGAACTGAATGAAAGGTTTTATTATCATCTCATTAATTTCAAGATAGAATTTAGTGGAAATCAATATTAGAAAAATGCATAATTGCTAAATCTTCTTAAAATAATAGACTCATTCAGTAAGAAAGACTTCTTCCAATAGTTAGGTCTTAAATCGTTGACATCGTCTAATTATTTAGCAAGGAGCAAATCATATCTAGCTCT
Source organism: Taxidea taxus jeffersonii (assembly GCA_003697995.1). NCBI lineage: Eukaryota > Metazoa > Chordata > Mammalia > Carnivora > Mustelidae > Taxidea > Taxidea taxus. The sequence goes on along the minus strand of RCUC01132370.1, from coordinate 17,980 downwards.
GCTAGTCTTTGGCAATTATATGATAGGATCCTAACTAACATAGGCTTGGACTTGAATTAATTTGGGTATGCATATGAAGTGCTTTAGCAATAAGTTGATTAGAGGAAAGATGGCTACACAAAGAGAAAGACGATAGCAACATGCTGACGCTTGGCAAAAATTCTGGTAACTAGCAAGCTGTTTTAACAGGCTTAAAATGGGAAATGTACCAAAAGAGTACTCATTGAAAGATAGCAAGCAATTTAAAATCTTTTGAATTAAAAGATAGTGCAATATAGCTAAAACTATATACAGTACTGTATATGCATTATCTATGAAAGATGAGACTCTTCATTTGTGCTTTACTAAGCAGGATTTGGGAGCAAAAAAGTCTCTCTCAAAGTACAAAATGCAGTAGTCAGAATTATTCTTAAGAGTTATACATTTTACAAACATAGTTTCTTTGGTTTTGAATTTCTCTGGTCTCAGATATTGAAATTTTAGGGAAAAAAATGTGTAGAAAGACTAAAATGGTGACTACAGATGAATTTCTATTTCTGCATTTGTTGGTTTCACTAATCAGTGTAATACTCCAATGAAATGGACAGCTATTTCTAGATCCAGTGTTTCATTGAGTTTTAAACAATAGTCTATGCAGAAGTATCTCTCATTGTATCTTTTCATCCAAAGAAAATCAACCTAAAACTAATTGCTCATTTTAGTACTGACCTGATAAGCAGCTTTCTGCTATTGTCATTTGTATAGATGGTAACTGAACACTGTCATTCAAAATGAATGCATTCATGTACATACATATTACATTATGTATTTTCCTATTTATTTAGTGATATATATCTTTATATGAAGATAAACAGATATATTTGGCAATATACACATATGATATACATATAACTTGTTAAAAGAGAAAACTAAGATATCGCATAAGAGAAAGGAATCAATAATTTGTTTGTAATGTTTATTAAACTTCATTTAATACCTATAGTATTTCCATGGAGGAAAACAAGATTTATCTAGATAAGTTACTGTAGGATTCACAAAAAACTTTGAATTTTATCTCTCCAGCAACATGAATTCTCACACTTAAATGCCATTTTACTTTTTAGAAACCCAGTGATTACCACTAATAAAGCTGCTACATGTTAGAGATGTGCTTGACAATAAAAAGTAAAATATAATCACTGTAGATGTTCTAAACAAGTGTGAGTTTCCTTATGATTTTGTTCTTTAAATTTATTATCTTTAATTTCTCTGATAATTAAAAAAAGGCCCACTTTTTACAGGGCATTGCACAAAATTACACCTAGGTAAAGATCATAAATTAAAATAAATAATGAAAACTAGCAATGCACATTTGAACAGATGGTCTCTGATACACATGTGAAAATGATGGTGCAAAAACAGATTTGTGACTCCAGAATTATTCTCTTCATGGATCAGTTTTAAAAATAACTCTAATAGTATTAACAGAAAAAGTTGAAATAAAGAAATCTAACTTAGTGGTTCCAAGAGAAGTAAAACAAAATTCTATAAAAATATGGTTAGAATGATAAAAGTCATATAATTATCTAAAGCAATGTGTCTTATTATCTATTTATTTGACACAGAGAGAGATCACAAGTAGGCAGAGAGGCAGGCAGAGGGGGGTGGAAAGCAGAGAGGAGCCCCATGAGGGGCTCAGTCCTAGGGCCCTGGGATCATGACCTGAGCTGAAGGCAGAGGCTTTAACCCACTGAGCCACCCAGGCACCCCGCAATGTGTCTTATTATCATATAATCTCTCTGATATGAGGAATTTTGAGGAGCAGGGCAGGGGGTCGTGAGAGGTAGGGAGGGAAAAAAAAGAAATAAGATGGGACCAGGGAGAGAGACAAACCATAAGAGAATCTTAATCTCAGGGAAAAAAACTGAGACTTGCTGGGGGATGGGAGGGGAGGGAGAGGTTGGATGGGTTACGGACATTTGGGGAGGGTATGTACTATGGTGAGTGCTGTGAATTGTGTAAGACTGATAATTCACAGACCTGTACCCCTGAAGCAAATAATATATGTTAATTTAAAAAAACAAACAAAAATTAAAAAAATAAAATAAAGCAATGTGTCTTAATCTGTTCAGGCACTCAGAAGTAAAATCCAGAGTCTCACGTACATCTCAGTGATCTATTAGATAAACATTTAGAGTGTAGACTCCATATGTCACACCTGCTAAACCCCTGCTCCAGCCCACTGTTGTTGGAAGGTAGAAGGTACACACATGCACAGTGGTTACAAGTTTACGCCTGAAGTCAAACAAACCCAGGTTTGATTTTTATTTTCACCACTTACTAGCTGTGTGACTCTGGGCACATTACTGTGCTAAAAATCCCATGCCTTGGTTTAAATTCTGTAAGGTAGGTAATAGTATCTACTGAGTCACACAGGAAAAGTTTGATAAATATTTTGTTACTCTAAGTACTAAATATAACAATGCATATATATTTATTCTCCACTAGAGAGAAAACAGTAAAACAAAACCAAGAGGGACAGGCCTATTTTTTTGGTTTTAATTACATAAAGTAGGGAAACATAAAGTGAAGTTGCACAAAACTGTCATTAAGAACATGATTAGAATTTGATAAGAAAAAGTGAGAGGAGAGGAGAGAAGCAGTAGGGGGCAAAGGTGATCAATGACCCTCACTTAAGAGACTGGTGGAGTGTTCAAAAAGCCACAGGTCTTAGAAATTCTTTCAAAATTGAAACATAAAATTGAACATAAAATGATTATAAATATTTATAGAAAATTTAAATACTGTTGATAAATACTGATTGTGTATTTCAACAAGAAGTTTCATGTGTATAATCAAAGTCATTAGAAAAGTACCCCCTTCTTCATCACCCTCAAACCAATCTAGTCTTATATCCTGTATATCTTTTGAATCTGTCTCTTTCTCACCATTCTTTCTGTAATACCCTAATAGGATCTCATTAATTGTCATCTGCACCACAGAGTTACTCTCTTTACTCATATGTCACCTACAGCCTTACCAACTTGGAGCCATCCTCCACAAATAAACCCTCATTTATAGAATAAACTCCTAAGTAAACAAAACTGGTTCATTTTTTGGATACTTAGGATACTTGGCCCATAATTCGATTACTGCAATCTGGCACAGCAAGGAAAATGCCAAAGAGATTGCTATGCCAAATGAAGCTTGCCATTTACCAGCTGCATGATTTTGGAGAAAGGCCTTTGGCTCTGGGAGGCTCTTTGTAGTCAACAAAATCTGAATAATCCTACTGCCTTTGAAAGAAATGACTTAAGCAACCTATGTAAAATACATAGTAAAAATACATATATTTTTATTAAAGTCTCAAATAATCATGAGGTTTATCTTCTACAACATCAGCCCCATTCTTTCCTAAGCCAATCTTGACAATGACCGGAAGCATATTTGAAAATCTTCATTAACTAGGGCATTGGTTCTAGACTGAGTTTGCATTCCAGACTAGTGTCATTATAGTAATGTCTCCTGAATACCCATAAGTTCACTATTCCTCAGCCTTCTCCAAACCCCAGGGATAGCTGTCAAGTTTTTTCCTTGCAAACACTTTATTGGCTCAAGCCTTTATAAGCTCACTGTTACTTGTCCCTACCTCTCCAAGTTTACCCCACTCTACTGATAAGAACACCAACCTTAACTTCAGTCCCCAAAACACTGGCCGTGATCTTGCTTCATACAGCACAAGATCCTTGGACCAAGGTACTAGACTAATACTCTAAGAACTGGCTCTGTGGGGATACGAGTAACAGGCATGGAAAAAGAGTCTAAATTGTAATAGTTACCCATTTCTACACTGTAAATACTCCCACCATGGTTAAAAGCTAAAAATCTAACCTCACCACACGTGATATTGAGAAGAAATGCACATCTTCAGTTTTCACAAGTCAGTAGAGTCACTCAGCCTACTTACCTTTGACATGGCAAGCATGTAAACAGTCACCCAAAAAGCATTCCAACCAGAGGTGACTCTTCATATCAATTCTCAGTTTTATCTGAGCTTTCAATGCGCCTTTACATGATTTCTTAGCTTTGTGACGTCTTATTTAGGTATCAGTTTTCTTTATCAAGGCCTTTTCTCTCACCTCTACTGCTTCCCAGACTGCTGTGTGCAGAAGTCTAGCATGAACTCTAGCCAATACCTTCACTGATTATGGCTGAAGAAGGTAGGATATGCGGTGATTCTCACTCCAGGACAGATTTAAATGTTTATGGCATAATCCAAATTGTGGAAGTTTCTCTTAAATAATTAATTGGCTTTTGTTAAAGAGGAATAAACCAATGTAAAATTAATCTTACTAATCATTCTTCCCATATTGCAGACATTATCCAGAATTATGTTTTTAGGCTGTTTTTTTTTAATTTATGTTCTAATCTGTCAAGATGATATGCTCCATTAGAATGGAAAATTTCGCACAGAAAGTCATTGTTTAAAAAAAAATTCCTGTCTAGGATAATTGCTTCACTCTTATTCTAATCATTTATTTATATTTTCAACAAACAATTGGAGTCCCAAGTGAAATATTAGGAAGTTTCCACATGAATAGCTGAAATTCCTCAGGATTTAAAATATATGGGTTTATAAGACAGTATTACTGATATTTTAAGGAAAGTATATAAGGAAAGGAAGAAAGAACAAAGATTAACATCTATAAACCTCAATTTCCTCAACTATCATACACAGTTTTATCTGTCCTCCTATGTTCCTTACATAATTGTTTTGAAACCCAAAAGAAAGGATTATCTATGGGAGTTCTCAGATGACCTTGAAGAACTATGTAAATGCACGGTATTAGTTTATACCTATTGTATAATATCATGCCTTTTATATAGTAGGGGCTCAATTAATGCTTGTGGAAGCTATTAGTAAAGAGAAATATACAAAGACTAAAATTTTATTTTAAATTTCTTCTGAAATATCTGAGTGATTAAACATGTATAGTTGTTCTTTTTTTTTTTCTTTTGCCTGATAATAAATTCCCCCCTGAGGACATTATAGCACCTGCAGAGAAAGAGGCTTATGCTGGTGGGGGAGATAGACTTTATGACAGGTAATTGCAAGTCTCCTGACAGTTCCTGGTGATCAGACATCTTCTCAAACCCTAGATTTACATAATGAAGGGACAGAAACCTGTGTTATGTCTAATTCAATAGGGGCTTTTTGCAATTCTATTCCAACTCAACTGTGGCACAAGACGTATTTAATTAGAATAGTGCTGAGATGACTAATGCCAGTAGCATTAGATTTATAACAAACTGTCTCATTACTTATTAGCAGGGAAGACAACAAAATGTTACTTCTTTATAAGTTTAGATTATGGATGTGATGAACTATGTAACAAAAAATTAAAATTATAACACAAATAGAGTACAAATGGATTACAATTTGAGAATTTCAAGAAGTCAATTTTAGGATTGAAATTTGATATTAAAAGTCCCAAAAAAATAATTTACAACATTTTTAGGCATATTTTACCAGAAAGAGACATTTATGGGTTAACCACTTTATAATTTTCCACAGATATAAGACAGTGGTCTATCTACTTCTATCTACTTCAAAAGCAAGTCCAATACTTTTTGGCATAAGGACCTTCCATCAAGCATCCAAATATAATTCATTTTTTCTTTAAACTTTTTTTTAAATTTATTTGAGAGAGAGAACATGCACACAGGGGGCATAAGCTAGAGAGGGAGAGAGAATCTCAAGCAGACTCTACATTGAGCACAGCACGTGGGACTTGTTTCCAGAACCCCAAGATCATGACCTGAGCTAAAACCAAGAGTCCTTTGCCAGCAGGTGCCCTTCACTTTCTTTATGGCAGCATATCACTGCTCCTTTATTTCTCCCCACATATTCCTTTAAGCTCTTCTCTTACTATCTTAATCTCATTCCTGCCTGGGTTTTCTACACCCTTGCCCACATTCTCCAAGACACTCATTCCCACTACCCTTCTCTTTCAGCATTTTCCTTTCCTCTCCATCTACTGTCTCTCCTCTTGCAACATTCAATCACTCATAGTTCTTTTATATGTGAATTAAAGAACTACTGTCCTTTGTTCTCATCATTCTCTAGCATTTTAGGGGATTTGACTCCATTGGCTCTATTTGCTTCACCTCCTTCTGTTTCTTCTGTGAATGTGCCAAGCATCTGACCCTTATATGAACATACCATTCTGTTTCTTCATTTTATTTAGGTGGATACCTGCCAGATTTGAACCTTCAGTCCTGAACTGTCATCTTTATTTCAGTCTTATGTTGGCAAGATCTACTTAAGACTAAAGTATCTGATTAAAGTAGCCCTCAGGAGCACCTGGGTGGCTCAGTGGGTTAATGCCTCTGCCTTCGGCTCAGGTCATGATCTCAGGGTCCTGGGATCGAGCCCCACAGTGGGCTCTCTGCTCAGCGGGGAGCCTGCTTCCTCCTCTCTCTCTGCCTGCCTCTCTGCCTACTTGTGATCTCTGTCAAATAAATAAATAAAATCTCAAAAAAATAATAAAGTAGCCCTCATTAAATCTGTTCCATTACTGCTCATTTCAAATCCAGTATTTCCGTATTCATACATCTGGATACCCCTGTAAAGTCACACTTTGGATTTAGTTCCTTCTTGAAAAAAGAAAACAAAATATTTTTAACAAGCCTCCATCAGGATGAGGAGGAGGATGGATTGAGATAAAATACACATCAGGAAAGAGTACAAGAAATGCACAGCATAGCAACATGGATAACCATTCTCCTCCACTTCATTCCTGTAACCCAGAAAAGGATAAACTGTACAGGATGCCAAATATTAAGGGGTATGAAAAAGTCAGAGTTATTTTGGGTTTGACTTTTATATTATCTTAAAAGTCTGAAGAAAAATGTGACATCCTAGAATGAGAGCTCAACCCCAGGTAAAGGGCTGGAGGATGTGGTTTCTAGCCATACTCTCTTTCACCCTCTGCTCAGCCTAACAATGTGGTTAAAGATCTAATCACTCAAGCGAGCATACTACTCAGAGGGTAAGGTAGGCTCCCAAAACCTGGGAAAATCATTGCAAACTCTGAATTAGATTAGTAGGCAACAGTCTGATGTACTGAACAGCTCCAGGAAATAAAAGGAAGCCTAAATCTATCTTCATCTTTCAGTAGTCACTAAGCCCAGGATTTGTGAACAAAATCTACTAAGCAGGGGAAGGAACTCCTCTTTAATCTGCCTGTCCAGACTAGCTTCTATGGGTATGATTACATTCAAGCTTAGTCTGCAAGTAACCAGAGGAAGGATCTCAGTTCATTCAATCTCCTATATAATGCATAGATTCCTTACAAAGAAAGGAGTTCCTTATTTTATAAAGTGGTCAGCAGCTTATTTAACCCCTTCCAATAAGAGAACAGTATCTTCCAAAGCAAATCCTTTTTATTCTTGGCAATTTTTTTCTCCTTGATTTTTGACATATTGCTGATTTAACTTAGGTTAAAAATATCTAATTCTGTATCAAAGGCTTGCTTTAACACATTGTTCTCAACTCCAGATGCATAAGAATCTATATGGGCAAACACAGTATCTTCCTTCAAAGACCAGCTCCTCTCTGTATGTGTTTCTTTTTGTATTACTACCATTATGCCACTCTTCCAGGATGGAAAATTTGGATATACATAATTGAAATTGAGGGGGAATAAAAGAGAAGTTATTCAGATAGATCGAGCTCTTTTGCTAATATGCATATTAGCAAAAGATATATATACATATATATATATATATATACACATATATATATAGCAACTTTCTCTTTTAGGTTTGCAAATTTCTCTACCATCTATTCTTAGCCATTTTTACCTTTTTTACAATACTAACCAACATAGATCTTAAACTCTCACCAGGAGAGTGGCTTCTTATTTCCCTAGAAAATGTTAATATCTACTATAAGAATAATGTAGAGTCATCAAAGAAAATCATGTCAATGGCCCCATGATTTGGGTTTCCTACAGAATTTCTCACCAGTTTCTAAGACTTGAAAGAGGCTATTCTTAATAGAGGGAAATAAATATGCTGCCCAGAATCTCAACACATATAATAGTAATATGGCCCATATCTGTGGCATGAAATTGAAGAAGTTTTAGACAGTTACATAATAACAAAGGACAAAGCAATTTTTAATTTTCCTGAACTGTCTAAAAATCATACACAGAGATCAGCCTAGTGTTGATAGGATTATAAAATGTCATTATTTAATATTCAGTCTTAGCCTCATCAACAAAGCCAATTTTCAGGTGAAAAGTCAGAGTACCAGGGTGTCATTAAAATGTAAAATCTCGGGCTCATGGGTCCTGTCCTGTCTTTTATTTGTTGTGTTTCATTAAACTACCATTTTGTACGAACAATGTCTTAAGAATCCTTTGACAGGCTCCAGACCTCACACCACTGAACCTTGCCTATATAGCAAACCCCATCATATGGTGCCGGAACATGGGGCTTTAAGTCTTTACATTTGGACTCTTGAGCTTCAGTGCCAAATGGCCACTTCCAGCCTCGGTACCTCCACTGGGAGCCAGTGGAAACCAGTACCTGATGGAATTAAAACCCAACCGGGAACCATTTCCTAGGGAAGTTGGCTGTAAGGATCATGTGTGTTGGAATGTTGCTTAGCCCATGATGGATTTCCATCTTTACTGTTGCCTGTCAATGACTTCTACTAACAACTCAAGTTACAAAATAAGATCTCGAACCATGTCCATTCTGAGTTTCTGTCATTTATAATTGTCCTAATTCTTGGAAAATGAGATTCATCTTCAATGAAGTTCATAAAAAGGACTCTTAGGACAAATACAGGTGTTCAATATCTTCAAAATGCCCAAACTGGAATGGGTAAGAATTTCCAGAACTAACTAAAGCTGCTTTCAAATGGAACAAGAAATGGTAACATGGGACTAAATGAACTAAAAAGATGAATTACAATTTGGTGATCCTTGTTTGAAAAACGTTGCTGGGTCACTAATGTTTACTCTTCCAGATTAAGAAAAACTTAAGATGTCTATGACTTACAGGAACACGATAAAATAATCGTTTGTAATCAAATTAAAGCATTTAACTTTTCTCTCTACCTGAACACTCAAATTCAGAAGGTCTCAGTAAGTATTCTTTCTTCCATGATGATCCTAGTCATTTGCTGCAAAGGTTCAATGAGAATCTGTTCTTGTAACAAGACACAATTGGAAACATTGGCTATTTTACCAAGGCTTTGACTGGAATGTCCTATTTTTGAGAGTCATGTATAGACTCCGATATGACCAAAAAACTCCAAGGAATTGAGGTTGGCTTTATGAAACCCGGAACCTGACAGCCACCTGGAACTGTTGGCTTGATACCTTGCTTACAGTTCCCAGCAATCTCACCAGGTCTCTCCACCTGGTGTCGAGAACACTTCACTCCCATAACTTCAGAGAGATGGTCCTTTCCACACAGGAAGACCCACTTCATCAGTCTCCCCTAGACTCGGCTGCCTCTGTCTTTAGCAACTCCTATGTATAACAAGTCCTCAACTGACCAATGCTGACCCATAGGCAGAGACGTCTCTATGCCCCTATTCAGCAGAAAGAAGTTAACAGAAGATGAGACCTTCCACCTTCAACCTTGGAATACTTAAGAGTCAAAACTGTTCAGGGTGGAATGCTGAGGGAGCAGAAGGCGGGCTGAGGACAAAAGGCACAAGCTGCGACCCTACACCCCCTCCATTCCTGGGTGGGACATGTGTGACACCCTTCCAGGAAGTTCCCAACTATCTTAATGTTAGTGCCTTGCTAGAGGGGAAAACAACCTTAATGTGCCAAGGGCAAGGCCTCTGGTATCCTGTAGGTCCTCTTCAGCATATGAAAGTCTTGAAACATTCCTTTTTCCTTAACTCCCACAACCCCATAATATATAATCAGCCACCCTGCACAACCCCGGGGCAGCAGCTCATTCTGCCCACTGGTCTTGTCCACGTGCTTTATTAAACCACCATTTTGCGCCAAAAAAAAAAAAAAAAAAAAAAAAAACTTCACAATTATTGTTCAAGAAGTCAGATTACTTTATTTTTTTTTAAATTTTATTTATTTCACAGAGATCACAAGTCAGAGATCACAAGTAGGCAGAGAGGCAGGCAGAGAGGTAGGGGAGACAGGCTCCCTGCTGAGCAGAGAACCCAATCTGGGGCTTGATCCCAGGATCCTGGGATCATGACCTGAGCTGAAGGCAGAGGCCTTAACCCACTGAGCCACCCAGGTGCCCCTATATTTATCTTTTAATGTAAATTCCAACTAACATCTCAATGAAGTAAAATATCTTTATTGTGTAAACTTGTAACATTCTATGAATTTTTAGTTTTCATATTTTTATACACACATTATATATGTTCTAAATGATAGTTTGGATTTTTTCTTTTTATCTTTTTAATGTGGGTCACAGTTTTTAGTTTGAAACCCATTACTTTATCTCATTAAATGATTACAAAGACATTGCTATAGAGGCAGTACTCCAATTTTGCAGAGGAGGAAACTTAAGCTGAAATAAATTAACTCCCCTTCCTCAAGACTATAGAGATAGAAAAATTAGCATTCAAATTCAGGCAAATCCAAAGTCAATACTAAGTCTACTGTTCCATATGTTCCTATATTCTACTCCTTTATCCTGGACTCAAATTTTAAATGATATGTGTGTGTGAAGGTCAAATTATTCTTGGCAGGTATTGTTAATGAATTTGTAACACCAGCTGAAATTCTGTCAATAAAGCAAAACTACATTTTAAGAACACCCAGTGTAAGAAAATCTGTGAATTTAAGAAGCAAAACAAATGAACAAAGAAAAAAACAGACCTAAAATGCCCAGACTCTTGAATTTGTAACACCAGCTGAAATTCTGTCAATAAAGCAAAACTACATTTTAAGAACACCCAGTGTAAGAAAATCTGTGAATTTAAGAAACAAATGAACAAAGAAAAAGCAGACCTAAAATGCCCAGACTCTCAGATCTTATCACAATAAGCACAAAGTAATATATAGAATTTTTGAATCACTATTGTATTGAAACTAATATAACACTGTATATTATAATGGGATTAAAAAATAAAAGTAAAAAATGGAGCCATAAAAAATGTGATATTTTGAACAAGTGAATTAAGAAGCTATTTCTCTTTAAGTCTATAAAGTTTGTATATGATTCCATGGAGGTTCTCTGTGTCATGCCAATATAATTCAAATTAGAAAAAGTGGATTTTAGATACATCTATTTTACCATCAACAACATATGAACTACTACAAAACATTTTAATCTATATTTTTGTCCAAGCTAGAGTTTCATGAAACTGGGTTTAACATCAAGGGCAGAAAAAAGCACGAGACTAGGATAGAAGTAGCAGATTGAAAATTAACACATGGACATATACCCCTTAAAAGAATTAAAATATAAAGAAATTGATCTTTGGAGCTGTTATTGTATTTGAATTTTTTTGAGAAATGGTCTAGAAAATAAGATTCTTACTGAAAGTGAAAGGTGGTACATCTGGGAATAAAGTCAGAGCTCCCCACAACTTTGGTTTCCAGTGCAGTAATTATGGGAAAACCACTTTCAGAGTAGAGAATAATAGAATGGTTATATATATATATGGAATTGTACTCTTGCCAAAGTAATGGTATTTCTGGTAAACTCCAATGTAGAACTCTCCAAAGGGCAACTCAAACAGTAAAAAGAAATCTGAGATTTAAACAAACATATAACCTCTTGTCATGCAAACCCAAGTCAATGATGACAAAATAAGAAAAAAAAATGTCATTTAAACATATATTGTAAAGCAGCACAAATTGCTAAATGCAAAGACTGCTGTGATAACCCAAAACCAGGATGTGGTCATAAAATAGTTTACTTTTCAGTAACTAATAACTATGGCAGACAAGTGTTAGGTCCTCCTTTTGGGGGGCACACAGCTTAATGACACATCCCAGTCTCTCTGGAGTTAGATGGTACTGTGTGATGGAGTACTGGCAAAGAGTGTGGAATCAAGTTAGAGATGCAAGACCTGTCCCCTAAACACTCCTGTGAGATAATCCTGGTTCTTTCTTCTGCTTACCTTGAAACCAAAGGTAGAAATTGCTTTCCTATTGACCTGCCCTCAACTGTGATCTACCTGAGAAACAGATCTTTGTTGTGTTAATAATCACTGGGATCTGTAGGTTACATGACTCAGCATACCTTAATTCAAACACCAAATTTCAACACTAACAAAAAATGATATAGGGTCAATTAGGGGCATCTAATATTAAAAACCAATATCATACTACAATTATTCTACATAAACAGTATTCACATTGTTTTCACTTCCTTAAAGAATCTATAATGAAAACAAAGAGTAAGAGTGATTGTACTATCACTGTATTACAGCAAAAACACACAGAGCTGATCAAGTTGGGTCCAAAGCTTCTGCTTGTTTTTACCTTTACTCTTCCATTGGGCTTCCTTCCTAGCCTCAGTCTTACCTTTAGGACATCTTCCTTTTCTATACATCTTCCATACCTCTCTTACTCTAGAGAGTGTCCTTGGATACCCTCTAGAATTCAGTGGCTGAGATTGCAAGGATGAACATCTCTAGTCAATATACACAGTTTTCACATTAGGAGATCATGTATTTCATTAGACAGAATGTTACCAAAATGATGAACTCTTCTATTACAACGAATGAAGCTAAGAGTACTACTGTGTATCTTGTGGTTGATTCCAAATTAGACCATGAAAGCTGAAATCAACAAATGAACTGGCTCAGCATTTTTCCCCAAGCTATGTCAATGAGTGAACTTCCCTTTTGTAGTGGCTGAAACAAATATATATTTTTGCAAGGAATTTCAGGTGAGAACAAAAATGTTTTTCTTTCTTTCCTAAGAAGTACCAATAATGGTTCCTCTTTTGGCATAATTTCAGACAGTGTATAAATATTTCCTTTTCTTCGTTTCATTTCTGCCTTAGTCTGGATATCAGTGGCACAGAGAACAAAATAAAAGCAGCCACAGCATTATCTATCCCTTCCTGTATTGGACATAAAATACCCTTTCTCCTCTACCAGTGCATGTGGGGAGTTTTGGGGGTGTGAACTGTGAAGCATACTAAGGGCAGGGAGGGAAACAACTGCTAGGAGGAAAGACAGGAAGAATATCTATCAGACAGCTGCCATAAATTATATTTTGCTACTTCCAGGCAACCTACAACAAGTAAACCCTTGGCAAAAAATGTAGACTTTCTATGCCTAGGTTTTTTGATATTGTACACAGGAGCAATATTATTTTTCTCTTTGCTTTCCAGCTTTTCTATGGGGAACAATCAATTTTCCGCAAGAGTACTCTGACATTATTTTTTGAAAAATCTCTCAAGAGCATTATTAAAACAGGGCACATAGATCAAGAAGAAAACACCTGGAAATTGCTGCATGCAGTAAGTCATTCATGATATTTTTATTGTATTTTTAATGGAACAGGAAACCATGACAGCACAGAGTCTGGAGAAGTGGCCCAGCCGTTAAAGAGGTTAGAAGATACAAGAACCCTTGAAATCCTCTTAAGTAATCAGTGTCAGTGGTCTGCTTTCTAATTTTGTAGAAAAAAGTTAAGATTCCTTTCAACATGTGTTTCATTGGAAGTCAAAATTCAACTCCTGTTAGCTCTAAAGACAAATGGTACAAGTATTTGAAATGTAAAGCAGTCCCCGCTAAGGTTAATGTCTTAAGAATAAAGAGCAAGGATTAAGTCCCAGTATACACATGTCTGTCTTTTCACACACTCTGCTCCAGAATGAGGGCACAAACGTGGCAGGCAGGAGAAAGTGCTCTGTGTGAACAGCCGCCCAGCCGGCCTACCTGATGGATAGTGAGTGCCAGGAACACCATGTCCAGAAGAATTTTGAGAACTTTTCTGTGCTCAGAGGGCAATGATGGAGAATTATTAATCCCCTCAGGACCAAAAGTGAGTGGTAGCAGGCAAGCAATGCTCTGCACCTGACATCTCTGATCTACTGGAAAGTTAACAAATCGAAGGTTAACGTGACCATTTTGGTTGTGGTGAGGTGGTGTATAGTCATGGGTGAAAATACCTCAGTGCTCTGGTTTTCCTTGTTACTCAAAGCCTGAAAGCTATCACAGATTAAACTTACTGTGCGCAGATGCCTTGCAGTTAAGAACAGGTCTGTCACAGTTCTTTGAGCATGATATGGCCACACTGCATTTTCCACCTCATCTGAGTTCCAGTGGCATCCTATATAAATAGCCAATATCACACAATACATAGTTATTTGCATTTGCATCTATGTGCAAATGCATATAATGCATTTACTTACCTCTTTTAATTTAGCATTTTTGTTACTATTATGATAGAGTAGTCATATATCATACAAGCCAGAACATTTGGAAATAAAAGGAGCTAATATTATTATTTTTTTTAGAATTTTTAAAAAATTTTTTAAAGATTTTATTTATTCATTTGACAGACAGAGATCACAAGTAGGCAGAGAGGCAGGCAGAGAGAGAGGAGAAAGCAGGCTCCCTGCTGAGCAGAGAGCCAGATGTGGGACTCAATCCCAGGACCCTGAGATCGTGACCTGAGCTGAAGGCAGAGGCTTTAACCCACTGACCCACCCAGGTGCCTCGAGGAGCTAATATTATTAATTACATGGGACAATAAGAGATATAAGCCAGAACTTTCCTGGGAAACTGGACCTATGGTTATCCTAGATATAGTCCAGGTTTATAAATTAAATAAATGGCTCCAATTAGGTAAATCATTAAAAAAATTTCTGTAAATACTATGACTTAAATATTATATGTAACACAAAAGATACTCATACAAATAAAAAATTAGAATCTTTAAGTACTGAAACATGGGAATTCCTGGGGTCCATAGTTTAACAAAGCAGTGAAAAAATATAAACAGAAAAACCAAACCATTATTATTTGTCAGCTGATCTACTTTATAATATTCTAACTGGATTCCTTGCTTTCTTCCTTGCTATTTTTTTTTAAGCAACCAGAGAGATTATTTGGTACTAATCAAACCTGTTACTCCTCTGCTTACAAATCTTTCGCTTACTTTCTCATTCCACTTAATATAAAATTCAACAGCTTACCATGGTCTATAAGCTTCTACCAAACTACACACATCTCCTATATCATCCCCCACTGCCATCCCTATCATTTTCTGTCCTCTGGCCACAATGGACATGTATCATTAGCATCCAAAAATTTCCAAATTCAGGGCCTTCAGGTCTTAGCTGAGACTTGAATTAAGCTATCAAATATCCTAAAAGCTTGGCCTCTCTTGTTTAAAGTAGTGCCCTCTCCTAAGTTACTCCATTTGTTCTGTTCTTAAAATTCAACATTTTCTTTAATTCATTTGCAATTTATGACAATTTGAGCATGTATTATGTGCCTAGAACTCTTAAAATAGATCAAATCTCTGCTTAATAGCATCATATGAGAGGCTCAATGTAGAAATTGCAATTGAACTGGCATCAGAAGAATGACAAAAAGAGTCAAGTAGGAATAGTGAGGGAAGAACATTCCAAACAGAAAAAGCAAGTGAAAAGGCTGTGAAGTGGAATGAAAAGGCCAGTGCATCTATTTTACCATGAAAAAAAAAAAAATTATAGGAAATAAGGTCAGATAGGAAATGGTCTGTAGAATCTTGAATTCCATTGCAAAGTACCTAGATTTAAGTCTAACTATAATGGGAGGCTACTAGAGGGTTAGAAATAGGTAACTGAAATAATTTAAGTTATACTTTAAAAAGATTACCTTATCTTTCTATTTGGAGTAGAAAATGGAGGTAAACAAAGCAGCAAAAAGATGAGGAAGTTTTACTACAGTCTAAATTACCTACGGTGGCAACTGTATAAATGGAGAAAAGAAGTCTGTGTATTTTAGAGAGAACCAAATGGACATGCTGATAAATTGACTACACAGGGAACATTTTTATCTTGTTTATTACTATTGTCTCCTGAGCACCTAGCACAGTGCCTGGACAATACCGCAGGATGGTATTAAATGTAGAGAAGAGATGGAAACTACAAACTCATCATTTAGACTTCTCATGGCAAAAACAGATGGCTCACACTGTTGCAGAGCAGCATATAAAACAAGTCCAAAACATTTGTCAAATATAATCCATGGAAAGAAACCAGAAGGTATGAATGGCAAGTTTCCTCCAACATGTAACAGAGTTAGATGGCCATATAACATTGATGCCACAGAACATGAGAGAATAGTAGTCCCTCAAAAGTAAAAGAATGGCTAACATGTCTAGGTGATGAGGTATTGGTATGTACATAGTTCATGAGGGCATGAAACACATCTACTTTTGCCCTCCTTAAGGTACCACATACCAGGTGAGCAGTGGATACTTGATGAACCAATGAACAAAGGATACAAAATGGATGGATGTTTTCTTCCATTTATTCACTGCAAATGCATGATTCTATATTGTATTTTTGTCAATTCCATGAAACATGACAGACTAGAAAAGTAGAACTAGCTCAGCTATGAGCAAGCATGCATTATATAGAAGCAAGAAATAGTGTTGATATCTGAATAAGGGAGGTTGCTTCTGTAGGCCAATCCACCCACTGATTTATCCATTGTGGTAACAGTTGCTTGTCAACAATGTCCCACACGAGCTGATTCAGTGTTGACGGAAATCGTCAAAATGATCTGACCGTGCTCACTGTGAATTTCTGTTTCTTTTTCAGCATGCTGAGCAGAGAAATGGCCAATAAGTGCATGACTCCTTTTTTTAAGATCAGACATGCTAGCTGTCAAGGGGAAAGGTAACTCATATGACTTTATGAAATGTGAAATGAGATAAAAACATTTCTTCAAACTCACATCTATGATTTCAAGTGTTTGCTCAAGTGGCATATCTCAGTGATATATTCAGAATCTTAAGTAGCCTGAATCTATTTCTTCAGGGCTAAAATACCACAAGGTTAAATGTTTTGAATAGAATACCAGGATTTTAAAACATGAGCACACCATAGGACAAGTGTCTGAACTGTCAAAAATTTGACTCTCTCATAAATAATTTCTTCACTTGTTAAAGAAAGTAATCAATGAAGTATTGCTTTAGGGCATATTTTAAAAACATCCCATTAGGATAATAAAACATGTAAAAATACATAACACCTTGATTGCCATCAAAGAATAGATTAGGAACACATTCACAACTATATTCTCAGTTGCAAAAGTCAACTTCTCAGCTTTTGAGGGTAATATGCTTGTTGGTTTTTATTTGATTAGCTGTTAAATGAAATTCCATGAGATAACCTTCAATGCTTTTTTGGCTATTTTTTCCTATCTGCATACCATAGCTACTTAACAAAGTCTTCAAATAATCACTACCTGCCAATCCATAATTGTGAATGGGGATTTTCTAAGTTATTGAATAAAAAATATAGGAATAGAAATCAAATGTAAAACTGACCTACAATTCATATTATTCACCACTGAGAGTGAAATAGACTCTTTGGAGATGTATTGCAAATAATCTGTCATCACTAATAAAGCTAATTATAATAATAATTTTATTATATTTAATTCTTATTTTGAAAAATATAACATATCTATGTAACTTATTAGGAAGAGCCTAAATACCAGTTAAATCCTACAATTATATGAAAGTATGCAAAAGTCATAAATGGAAAAAAGAGGAACTAGAACAAAAACTTGACTTCAAATTCCAGTTCTGCAATTTTCCTGTGACTCTTGATGTCTTTTTCTGTTCCTTAGATTTCTCATTTATAAACTATACCAATTATCCTCAAAGGCAATTATAAATATTGAAAATTATCTATGTGTAAATACTTAGCATAGCTTCTAGGCATATAACAAATTTAGGAACACGTAATTATTATCAGAGAATTTCACTTATACCTGTAGGGCAGTAGCTGTTTCTTGTTCTAGTTTTTTTTT
>RCUC01132369.1:0-45964 GCA_003697995.1 Taxidea taxus jeffersonii | reverse complement strand
AGCTATGTGGACATTATGTCAACACAATCAGTTTTAGAAGGTGATGGAAAAAACTATGCATTCATGGTAAAATCAAAGTTATAGTACATTATGCTAATACCAATTAAAAGATATAAGTAATATTAAGGGTTAAAATTACATTTGATTTGGAAAAATTTTGTATTAAATATAAAGATGTTTAAAAAATCCCATCAAGAAACATAACTGGAGACACCGAATTAAAATTCAATTTGCTTCAAATAAATTCTTTTACTATAATTCACAGAACAGAGGCATGTGGTGACATTATTTCTATTAATTTTATAATTCATGGAAATATTTGCTTTGTCATTAAAAGCTTAGTTTTAAGAGTTTCAAAGAAAAATAAGTAATTAAAAAGTTGGGCAATGAAGATCTCATATAAGTGACCAAACATGCAAAAAGAATCTATAAAGATAACTAAACTAACTTTCCATAAAGTCCATCCTTTACTCCAGCTCATAGTTATCTCAACTTTCTCTAGACTCTTGGCTAAAAGTACCACCCACTTAAAAATCATGACATAGACTTACAGTTTTTCCCAACACAGAGATATACCATAATTCATTTTAAAGTAACTTTTTCAAGTAATTTATGATTAATATAATTCAAGGTGCATAGAAGGATATGAAGTGAAAAAAAAAAGCCCCAATTTTCTGGCCATAAACACCAGCAATAATTTCTTGCATGTTTCATTTTACAAATTTTATATACCTCTTAGAAACTCTTAGGGATAAATTATTTAGGAATTTGGAATTTTTCAGATTTTGAAAGGTAATCTGATGCATTTACTGCATTTTACCTAACAACAACCAATGGTATCTAGGCAGAATCTCACAATAAAATACAGTATTTCTGTAGTGAATATTCACACTTTGATATAAATATAGAACCTAAATAATTTCACATATTCACAAGTACCTTTATTTTTTTTTCCTCAGAGGATATGTCTTTTTCCCTCCAACTTCACTGAGGTATAGCTGACATGTAAGACTAGTAACTTCAGGGTGTATAACATGATTTGATACATGCTTATTTTACAAAATGATTACACAACATGGTTAATTAACTATTTCACCAGTTCACTTAATTACTTGTGTGTTTGTGTGTGTGGTGAGGAACATTTAAGATTTACTCTCTCAGCAACTTCCAAGTATATAATACAGTTATTGTTAACTATAGGCACCATGCTGAATATTAAATCCCAGGAACTTCATTCATTTTATAACTGGAAGATTGTGCCCTTTGAACAAAATCATTTCCCCATTTCCTCCACTTGCCAACCCCTGGCAACAACCATCATTCTATTCTCAGTTTCTATGATTTGGGGCTTTTTTCCCCCAACTTTTCATTTAAATTCCAATTAGTTAACATACAGTGTAATATTAGTGTCAAGTATAGAATTTAATGATTCAACACAATATTAGTGTCAGGTATGGAATTGGGTGATTCAACTGGTGCTCACCACAATTTTTTTTTTTAAGATTCTACACATAAGTGTGATTATACATAAACCAGGCTGACTTATTTCACTTAGCCATAATGCTCTCAAGATCCATCCATGTTGTCACAAATGCTAGGATTTCCTTCTTTCTCTACAGCTGAATTTTATTTCTGTTTTCTTTATCTATTCATTCATCCACTGATGGACACTTAGGTTGTTTCTACGTCTTGGCTATTGTGAATAATATTACAATGAGAACAGGGGTGCAGATATCTCTTTGAGACAGTGATTTTTTTCCCCTTCAGATATAAACCCAGAAGTGAAACCATAGGGCAGGTCTATTTTTAATTTTTTGAGGCACCTCCATACTCTTCTTTATAATGTACCAATTTATATTCCCACTAATAGTGCTTAAGTTCCCTTTTGTCCACAAACTTACCAGGACTTGTATACTTCTCTCTCTTGATAGCAGCCATTCTTACAGGTATGAAGTGACATCACATTGTGGTTTTGATTAGCATTTTCCTGATGATTAGTGATGCTGAGCATCTTTTCATGTACCTGTTGGCCACCTGTACGTCTTCTTTGGAAAAGTGTCTGTTCAGGTCCTTCTGCCTTTTTTTAATCAGACTGTTTTTTGGCTATTGAGTTGTAAGAGTTCCTTATGTTTTGGATATTAACTCCTTGTCTATTATATGGTTATGTATAACTTTTAAATTCATGATGAGTTTAAGTAGGCCTATAATGTCCCCAGGTCAGTTTGGTTAGGTTTTGGCCAAATGTGCTGAGGAAAAAGAAACTTTTGGATTGTAGAGCTTTTTGACTTTTAGAATTGTAATTATAAACCCTTACTAATACTACCCATAAAAACACAATACACTATATGTTTAATGATAAACTGTATCTTCTGTTCATTCATTTGCCTCATTATGAATGAAACACAATCTTTTTTCTCAGTCATAGTGCTCAATGACTGAAATCCATAGAGAATATTACATATTTAACTCTCACTAAATACAGGTAGTAATTAAGTACCCACTAGAAAACAGTTTATTGCTCAGTTGTTTCTGGATTTGTATATATTTCCTAGAAAGAGATCAGAAGAGAATTCAGATAATAGGTCAATTGAAGATGCTCTATCAGATGGCATATGGTGTATTCACTGAATGTCTTTAACTACTGTCTCCAGTTTCATCCCTTACATTGCTTCTGGATGTATTCCACATTCCCTCTCTTCCCATTGATTATAGCTTATTAATTACAGATATCTTTTATACACGTTTGATTCGTCCTTTGATATTTTCCTTTTTTCATCTTAAACTGTTGTGGTTTTTCTTTTCCAGCTATGTTCAGTAGATGCCTATTCTGGCTAATAATCCATATAACTCTTTCTGATATACAGGTATGGATTCAATTTTTTTAAATCCAGGTAGCTAACCTATTATCTGAACAACATGTATTAAATAGTCCACCTTTTCCCACTCATATGTGATGCCATCCATATAATTTTCAATATTTCTTCCTTTACCAAGTCTATTGCTAGAGTTTATAATCTTGTTTGTTCTGTCAATTCATATACCAATACAGCCTTTCCACCAGGGTTCTGTGAGAGAATTAAGTTCTAAAAAAGTGATTTGTGACTGTTTTCTTAATTATCCCACAGGTAGTACTTTTCTGATTCTCCCAAAGATGGTACATAGCTAGTACCATTTTACATACCATACCAAGGAAATTAATTCATTATATACACACATTGAATAAAGGCCACCCCAAAATACCATGTCTTAATGCCTGGAACCAGTAAACATTATTTTACAAGGAGAAGGGGTATTTTCAGATGTGATTAAAGGATTTTGAAACAAGCAGACTATCTTGAATTATCCAGATGAGCCCTAAATGCAATCATAAAGGTCCTTATGAGAGAAAAGCAGATATATACAGAAGACCAGGAAGCAATGCGGCCATAGAGCCTGAGATTGAAGTGATGTTGCCACAACTCAAAGCATGCTGGCAGCCACTAGAAGCTGGAAGAGGCAAGAAAAGGATTGCTCACTTAGAATCTTTAGAGAAAGTCCTGCCAACATCTTGATTTTGCCCAGTGACACATATTTTAGATTTCTGGTATCTAGAAAAGTGAGGAAATCATTATCTGTTGTATTAAGCCACTAAATTTATGGTAATTTTCATAGCAGCCATAAGAAATTAATACACAATGTACCTAAGCTTATTATAAATACCCAAACAATATGCCTAGGCACAATATAGCAATAAGTCTTAAAATTATTTTGGTATACATGAAAGTTATTCATATGGATACATTATTCATCTTGTACCATAATATATCTTATTATTTATAGTAGTTACTCAGTTCATTTTATTTCAGGTGATAATTCCAGGTATATAATCATATCATCTGCATGAAGGGGTTTAACTTCACCTTACTGATTTTTAAAAAACTTCTAATACCTTTCTCTTGGCTGATTTCCTTCACCATAATGTTAAATGATAGTCATGGCAGTGGTCATCTTTACAACATTCCTGACTTGTACAAATGCATTTGCAGTGCTTCCTTTTTCCTCCTTTGCCCCCAACACCTGCTTAATCTGTCATGAACTGCAAGGACAATGAGTAAGCTTCCCACATCTGGTGTGTTTTGAGTATTTTCTTGTACATGCACTGTTTTTGTTTTATAATGGTTGGTGTCATGTTATCTGGTTTGCGGCTATTCATAACTGCTACATTATCATAAATTACACTCTTTACATTAAAAAATAACTTCATTCATCTCATGAGATGTTAATGTGGACTGATTCCTCTGGTCTGAAATAAGTATTTTGTTGGCTTTCATTTGGCTTAATTTTTATCTTTAGTTTTCAACATTCCTAAAGTTCTTTAGCTTACTTGTGTTTCTTGCATATATCAGAGAATAGAATTTTGCTCTGTGCTTTAGCTGGAAATCCACTTTTTAAAAAACTAACATGAATTAAGTCCATTTACATAAGTTCTCTTGGCTGATTCCCTTCAGTATAATGTTAAATGATTAGTGTAACAGTGGGCATTTGGTATATAGAAATGATCTTCATTTTATTATTATTTCAACATGTTTTCTGGAAATCAAAAAAAGAAAATATTTTATCATTGTTATCTCATTCTTCTTCACGTTTAGTTCCTCTCTATCTCTGTTCCAGTAGTTACAACTTTATGCATATTTTTTATAATTTTGTTTTTTACTTCCTTATTCAAGATCTATTTGTTTACTCCCATAAGCAATTATGATATTAATATTTTCCATTGCTTTGTCTTGTTTTTCATTCACTTGTATTATTTCAGTTATATTTTTCGGTGTTTTTCTTTGTATTTTTCAATTCTGCTCATACTTTCATTATTTGCAGCTTTAATTGACCTAGCATTTCCACCAATAGTGAAGAGGGTTCCCCATTCTCTGCATCCTCACTAACATGTTCCTTAATGTACTTTTTATAATGCTCAGTCTCCCTTGTGGTCTTTCCAATTTTATCTTTGACATAAATACTTCTTTCATAAGTTGGCCAACTCATAATTCATCTCTTAATGTTTTTAAAACATTTTTCCTGACTTGCTTTCTAGACCATGAGTTTTATTCTGAGGTAATTGCTTTATTCATTTTCTCTCTTCTCTCTCTGCCTCTGCTACCATCCATCCATCCCTCCCACCCTTCCTCCTTGCCTTCCTTTTTCCTTTCCTTTTTTCATAGAGAAGTCCATACAATAGATTTTCATCAATATTAAGATTCAGATATAATCCCCACACCCTAAAATAGGCAAAAAAGTAGCTGAGACTAGCAGAAAACACATAAGAGTAGGTGAAGAGAAACAGTCTTGGAGGGATGTAGTGGTAAAGGACCCTTGTAGTGTAAGGACTATATTGTAAAGGACCCCTAAAAAATGAGGGCAAAAATGCCCTGAAGGTAAAAAAACATACATAAGTTGTCTTGTTTGCAATCACAGGTATGGGAACAGAGGTGAGCTGAGCTGTCAACAGAATCCACTAGACTCAGGTTTAAAGAAGCAGAGAGGGTAGGAGCTACACAAAGAATACACAGACAAGCCTACTCCCTTGTGAAGACTAGCAAACATGAAACAGTACTCCTACCAACACACACATCTCTCTTAAAAATGCCTAGCCGGCTAAAACCATTATAATCAGTCATATGCAATAAAAAGGAACTACTATAGTACTGTTAAAATAATACTCTAAGAAAAAAAGATGAAAAGAATAGCAAAAACATAGTAATAGGCAGCAATCAATCACTAGAAAATGGTAAATTGAATATTTTCATATGTGTATTAACCATTTGCAATTCTTTGATAAATTGCATGTTCATGTCTTTTCTGTATTGAATTGTTGCACTCTTCCTGTATTAAGAAAATCAACATCTTCCTTATTATAGCTACCGAATATCAATTTGTAGGTTTTCAAGTAACTTTTAATTTAATTTTTGGATTTTTTCTAATTACTTAGAAATGTTCATAGTTAAAAAAAAAAACAGTCTATTATTTTATGGCTTTTAAGAGTTGCTTTTTAAATAAAACCTTAAAGTTATCACTCAATGTTTTGCAAAAATGTCTTAAATTCCACAAATCCCATCAATACCATACTTAAAACTCATAAATGGCTTCTTGTAAATAAAACCTAAATATAGTATTCCTTAACATGAACTCTAAGGTCCTTACATGTTTGGCCCCTTCAATCTCTTCAGTCTCATTTCAAACCACTCTTTCTCTCACTTTCTCCATACCAACACATGGGATTTCTTGCTATTCCTTAGATACATTAGTTCTTGCTGACCAACCAGCCTTTCTATGTGCTGTTTCATTCTGTTACTCTGGCCACTCTTCCTCAATTCATGGCTTTCACTTCCATCATTGGGGTGGTTTCTGCTTCAATATCATTTTCCTAGAGTCTTTACTGACCACCATATCTAAATTAAAATAGCACTCCCAGCTCTTCATCATCCACTAACTGCTTATCATATTTTATTTTTCTTTCTAAAACATGTCACTTTCTGAAATTACATTCTTTAACTTTTAAGTGGCTTACTGTCTATCTCTAAAAGTAGATAGTGAGCTCCATGAGGGCAGGGACTTTGTCTCCTTCATTGTATATGTGAGCTTCTATAACAATCCCCAGTAAATAATTGGTGCACAAATATATTTTTCAAATGAATGAATGAATAAATGTTTCCAAAGCTTAATCTTAAAAAATGTTTTAAAGCACCTTTGAAGAATTGCCCATATTAGTTAATAAAAGGCATATGAAGACAAACTATTTAGATCAAAAGCACTTCTTTAGAAGTTCTTGTTTTTAAATTTTGCCTTTATGATGTTCTGTGTTTTTAAAACCCATCAGTACATATATAACATAAAATTTCCTCTGTGGTGATATCAGATCATATGTGTATTTGGCAGTAATTTAACTTTGATTTACATTTGCTTTACATGTTACATTTTTATAAAAACTGAGACTTTTTGTTTATAACCTTTTTGAGAAAGTAAGTGTAATAAATTGCAAAATCCTTGCCTTAATGCATTTAGCTTCTAGTGTGGGCACACAATAAATATTACATTACATAATGGATTAGAAAATTTAAGCTAAGAAAAAAAAGAAAAGGTAAGATGAAAAAGGGTGGCAGTTTAAAGTAGAATGGTCTTATAAGAAAACCAGAAAATTCAAAAATATGTGGAAATTAAACAACATACTATTAAACAATCAATGAATCAAAGAAGAAATCAAAGGAGAAAGTAAAAAATAGCTTGAGACAAATAAAACTGGAAATACAATGTATCAAAACTTACGAGATATAACAAAAACAATTCTAAGAGGGAAGATCATAGAAATAAAGGCCTGCATCAAAAAACAAGAAAAATTTCAAAGAAAGAGCCTAGCTTTATACCTCAAAGAAAAAGAAAACGAGTAACAAAGCCCAGAGTTAGTGGAAAAAGGAAATAACAAAAATCAGAGCAGAGATAAATGGAATAGAGACTAAGAATAGAATAGAGAACAAAAATTAAACTAAGATCTGGTTCTTTGAAAAGATAAAATTGACAAGATAGATAGTCTTTAGATACACTCACCAAAAAGAGAGAAGACTCAAATAAATAAAATCAGAAATGAAAGAGGACACATTACCACGATACCACAGAAATGCAAAGAATCATGACTATGAAGAATTCTATACCAATAAATTTGACAATGTAGAAGAAATGCATAAATTCCTAGAAACATACAACCTACCAAAAGTGAATCATGAAAAAATTGAAAATCTGAATAGACTGATTCCTAGAAGAGAGACTGAATCAATAATCAAAACGTACCAACAAACAAAATTCCAGGATCAGATGGCTTCACTGGATGAATTCTACCAAACATTTAAAGATGAATTAATACCACCAGTCCCTCTTAAACTCTCCAAAAAATTAGAGGAAGGAATGTTTCCCAACTCATTGTATGAGGTCAGCATTACTCTAATACCCAAACCAGACAAGGATGCCACAAGAATATTATAGGTCAATATCCCTGATGAACACAGATGCAAAATCCTCAACAAAATAGCACACCAAATCAATAATACATCAAGAGGATCACACATAATGATCAAGTGGGATCTACTCCAAGAACACAAGAATGTTTCTGCATCTAAAAATCAATGTGATATACCACATTAATAAGATAGAAGATGAAATCATATGATCATCTCAACAGAATCAGGAAAAACATGGCAAAATTCAACATCTTTTCATAAGAAAAACTCTCAACAAAGTTTTTCTGGGTGTAGAGGGAATGTACCTCAATATAATAAAGGCCATATGTGACGAGCCTAAAGCTAACGATATCTCAATTGTTAAAAGCTGAGTACTTTCCTTTAAGATCAGGAACAAGACAAAGGTGCCAACTCTCATCACTTTTATTCAACATAGTATGTAAATGGAGTCCTGGTTGAGTGATTAAGCAAGAAAAAGAAATAAAGGCATCCAAACTGAAAAGGAAAAGGTAAAATTGTTATTATTTGCAGATGACATATTATATATAAAAATCCCTGTAGAATGTACCAAAATACGTTAGAACTAATTAAGTAAAGTTGCAGGATACAAGAGCAATATGATACAAAAAAAAGAGCAAAAGTCTACTGCAGTTCATACACAAATAACAAATTATCAGAACAAGAAATTAAGAAAATAACTGGGGCGGCTGGGTGGCTCAGGGGGTTAAAGCCTCTGCCTTCAGCTCAGGTCATGATTCCAGTGTCCTGGGATCGAGCCCCGCATCGGGCTCTCTGCTCAGCAGGGAGCCTGCTTCCTCCTCTCTCTGTCTCTGCCTGCCTCTCTGCCTACTTGTCTGTCAAATAAATAAATAAAATCTTAAAAAAAAAAAAAAAGAAAAGAAAAGAATCCCATTTACAATTGCCTCAAAGGAATAAAAATACCTAGGAATAAATTTAATCAAGGAGGTGAAAGACCTGTACACTGAAAACAACAGGACATTAGTTAAAGAAATTGGAGAAGATAAAAATAAATGGATAGATATTCTGTGCTCATAGACTGGAAGAATTAATATTGTAAAAATGGCCATACTACTATAAGCCACTTATAGATTTAATGCAATGCCACAAAAATAGAAAAAACAATCCTAAAATTTATATGAAACCACTTAAAAGACCCTGAATAGCCAAAGAGATCTTGAGAAAGAACGGTTTGGTGGCACCCTGCTCCCAAATTTCAAACTACCTTACAAAGCTGTAGGAATCACAACAGCATGGTAGTGGCACAAAAACATATACATAGATCAATGGACCAGAACAGGGATCCCAGAAATAAACCCATGCATATATGGTCAATTAAGTTATGACAAAGGACCCAAGAATATATGGTGAGGAAAGGACAATATTTTCAATAAATGGTGTTAGGAAAACTGGACAGCCACAAGCAAAAGAAAGAAACTGGACCATTATCTTACACCATCCACAAAGATTAACTTCAAATGGACTTGAGTATAGACCTGAAACCATAGAACTCTTAAAAAAAATGTGGTAAGCTCCTTGATATTGGTCTCAGTGATAATTTTTTGGATTTGATAACAAAAGCAAAGGCAAGAAAGGAAAAAATAAATTAAGTGGGACTACATCAAACTAAAAAGCTCTACCCTCTCAAACTATCAAAATGAAAAGCAAACTACTGACTCAGAGAAAATATTTACAAATCATATATTTGATAAGGGGTTAATATCTAAAATGCATAAAGAACTTGTAAACTCAAAAGCAAAGTAAAAAAAAAATATGATTAGAAGGGGAGAGAATCTGAATAAATGTTTTTCCAAAGAAGACAAACAGAAGGCCAACAGGCACAGGAAAAGATGCTCAACATCAATCATCATCAAGTAAATGCAAATCAAAACCACAACGAGATATCACCTCATACCTGTCAGAATGGCTCTTAAAAAAACGGTTCTTGAAAAGACAAGCAACATGCACAGGTGATCATGTGGAGAAAATACATATACTGCTGGTAGGAATGTAAACTGATGCAGACACTATGGGAAACAATATGGAGGTTCCTCAAAAAAATTAAAAATAGAACTATTATATTATCCAGCAGATCCACTTCTGGGTAATTTTCTAAAGAAAATAAAAAACCATTCATTTGAAAATATATATGCACCCTCATGTTCACTGCAGCATTATTTACAACAGCTAAGACATGGAAACAACTAAGCGGCCATCAATGAATTGGCCATCATAAAGAAAGAAAATGTTTGTATATTTCACTTGTATGTGGAATCTAAGAAATGAATGAATGAAAGAAAACAAAAAGAGATTCTTAAATACAGAGAAGAAAATAATGGTTGCTAAAGCAGAAATGGGTGGGTGAGGGATAGGTGAAATAGATCAAGGGGATTAAAAAGTATAAACTTCCAGTTACAAAATAAGTCATAGAGATAAAAATTACATCATAGGGAATATAGGCAATAATATGGTAATAATGTGTTTGGTGATAGATGGTGTCTGTACTTGTGATGAGCACTGAGTAGTGAACACAATTGTTGACTCAATATGTTGTATACCTGAAACTAATATAACATTGTATGTTAATTATACTTCAACAAAAGAGAACATGGTTAAAAGAAGAAAATGCATATATAATGGAATATTAAGGAACCATTAAAAAGGAATCGTGGAATGTGGTGTACGTATAATGGAGTACTATTATTCAGTCATAAGTAATAAAATCTTGCCATTTGAGACAACGTGGATGGATACTGAGGGCATTATCCTAAATGAAACAAGTTGGACAGAGAAAGACAAATACCAAATACTCCAAATACCATATGATCTCACATATATGTGGAAAAAAACAACAAAAGACTCCCAAAATCATGAGTCACAGATAGACAACAGATGGATGGTTGCCAGAGGTGAGGGTGGGCATGGGCAAAATGGGTGAAAGGGGTCAAAGGAACAAATTTCTAATTACAAGATAAATAAGTCCTGGCACTGTAATACACAGCACAGTGACTATAGTTAAAAATACTGTACTCCATTTTCAGTTGCTAAAAGAGTAGATCTGAAAAAAAAAATAGGATGGTCAGATAAGTCTTGTTGAGGAGGTAAAATTTAAGCAAATCTTTGAAGAAGATGAGCGGACTTAACATAGTCAAACGAATGCATTTCAGGCTCAGAAAAAATTGTAGAAGAGCAGTTTCAAATTTTTAAGGAATGTTAGCATGAGATAAACATATAATTATTTCTCAAGATGATTATTTTAGAAGACTTAACATTCATTTGCATGGCATGATATATTTGTTTAAAAGTCAAATCATTTTAGTAATATTTAAGTGATAGTATACTATACATGATATCTTTGTAGAGTTGACACTTATAGGAAATATAGAGATTCACAGACTCTATATTGATAACAAATGTTTTCCCCTTTAGCACATTAGTGCATTTATTATTTGTTGTTTTTCTTTTAAATGCCACAGGTGAAGGTATGAATTAATACTGAAATGCTAAGATGTAGTAATATTAAAATCACCATCAAAAGCCTGCCACATTATTTGCCTTTCTAATAGTTTTTTGCATCAGTTTGGATAGACTAGAATGCAGTTATTCAGTTAAACACTAATCTAGGTATTGCTGTGGAGATATTTTACATATTATTTTATAGACATTAACATCAATCCACATAATCCACAGAAACATAAAATCATTATAAATTCTCTGAATGAGAAAATGAAAGCTTACTGAGCATTCTTTGAGTGTTTAAAATATCACAATATAAAAAAAATTAAGTGCTTTATGAGCAGTATTTTATTTACTCCTTACAAGAACATGAGGTACATGGAGCACTGGGTATTATATGCAAACGATGAATCATGGAACACTACATCAAAAACTAATGATATACTGTATGGTGAATAACATAATAATAATAATAAAAAGAACATGAGACAGGTATTACTCATATGCCCATTTTATGGATGAGGAAGCCAACACATAGACACTGAGAAACAAAACTAGGTATTTAGAGGTTGAGTTGTCATGAGACCCATGAGAACCCACACAACTAACTGGAGTACTAAACAAAACAAAAAGTCTTCTAAGTTCAGTCCTTTTCGATGTTGGTAAAAGTTAAAGAAATTCAAACTACAACAACTCTGCAGTAAGACTTTACGCTTTTAGCAGTTAAAAAGAAGGATAGTGTTAAAAAACTATCAAGGCTTGGGAGAAAATGATGCAATCTGTATTGATTCTGGTAATGGAAAGTATTTTTAATTTTTTAGAAGTTAGTGTAGCCAGTCATTAACAATTCCAGATGCTATGGCATGATAATTCTACTACAAAGAATAAACTCTCTGCAGATAAAAAAAGGAAAAACAAATTTTTCCTAAATCACACGTTAACAACAAAATGTTGTAAATAACCTAAATGTTCAAGCAAAGATAAATGAAGAAGCAAGATGGTTTATCAACAGAATGCATAACCATTAAAATGATGACTACAGAGAAGCATTTTCCAATAATAACATATGAGATCCTTTATACAAAGTACTCTATGATCTTCTTGGAGAGCATCACACATATTAGCATATGAAGGCTTTCCTATAGAAAAGAAATTTCCTTTGATGTTCAATTAAGTATTTTCCAAACTTATCTGAAAACAGAATAAACAATGTATACTGTTTAGAAGTTTAGGCAGAGTTCAGCAATAACAACTTGTTTCTGCTCAACTCAATGCCAGATGGGCGGCTTGAAGGCCTGGGAGTGGAATCATCTGAAATTTGCCTAATCACATGCCCGATATGACTTCTCATGTTACCTGGGCTTCCTCACAATATGGGGGCTAGGGTCCAAAGGGTGAACACCTCAAGAGAAACAGAGAGTCAGGCAGAGCTGTATTATCTATTATGACTAAGCTTTTGCAGTTCCCTAGTGTCAATTCCACTACATCTACTCATCAAGGCAGCCAAATTTCAGGGAAAAGGGAAACATTTCACCTCTTAATGAGAGAGTAGAAAGGTTCTGGAAGAACATGTGGGATCAGAAATATTTCTATTCTGAGTTTTGGCAAATACAATTTGCCACATATTTTTAAAGTAATAACTACTAATTTCCCAAGTTTGGTAAATGTTGATGGATGTACAACAAAAAAGCTATATAATGTATATATTACATACATATTATCTATCTATTCATATATATACTTATACACATATTCATTCACTATTGGCCTAGAGAAAAATTCCCTGCATTTGACACAGTAAAATAGTCCCAATCATTGTGAATGAATTAAGAAATTTCCATTCAACTTTATATGAAACAATAATAGAAATTAGTCTTCCCATAGACCAGCTTAGTTTTCCACTGACCACTTGATTATTGTATTGTCTACCTTCTTGTATTTCACAAGAGAAAACAAGTTTTCAAGATACTAAGTCTTACATTAATGATGAAAAAAATCTTTTTTTAAAAATATTTCATTTATTTATTTGACAGAGAGAGAGATCACAAGTAGTGAGAGAGGCAGGCAGAGAGAGAGGGAAGAAGGCTCCCCGCTGAGCAGAGAGCCCAACTCGGGGCTCGATCCCAGGACCCTGAGACCATGACCTGAGGTGAAGGCAGGGGCTTAACCCACTGAGCCACACAGGCGCCCCGAAAAAAATCTTAAGAAGGTATCTACACAAATGGACATGTATCTATTTTGGAAAACACAATTCTGAGAAAGAAAATGTCCTGGAGGGAATTGATTCTTTCAATAACAATATCTTCTGGAATTTTCTTTTTTACCAGACAGAGTTTTTCAAAGTACTTCCTTTGTGTAGTTACAGCCACCAAATGGAAACTATTTTTTAATGGTGGTGAAAAAACATCTTTAAACAGCTACTGTTGGGGCGCCTGGGTGGCTCAGTGGGTTAAACCTCTGCCTTCGGCTCAGGTCATGATCTCAGGGTCCTGGGATCGAGTCCCACATCAGGCTCTCTGCTCAGCGGGGAGCCTGCTTCCTCCACTCTCTCTCTCTGCCTGCCTCTCTGCCTACTTGTGATCTCTGTCTAATAAATAAATAAATAAAAATTAAATAAAAATCTTTAAAAAACAAACAAACAAACAAACAAACAAAAACAGCTACTGTTAATTATCCTTACAAAATGCGACAGGTTAAAGCAATATAAATGAAACCAAACTGGAAAAATCTGATGTCTATGGAAATTTAAAACTTGGTGAGAATGTTGGGAATGAAAAGTAGAGCATACAGCATTTAGTCAATAATACTGTAATAACTCTGTTTGATAACAGATATGAACTACACTTACCATGGTGAGCACTTTTTAATGTATATGATTGTTGAATCACTACGTTGTATACCTAAAACTAATAATACATGTTAACTATACTTTAACTTTTTTAAAGTAATACAGGAGCAAAAAAAACCCAAAAACCTTAGACTTAAAATTATCTCCTATACATCCTTTCTCAAGAAACCTCTGGAAAATTTTCCACAGAAATGAGAAAACAAGAGAAAAAAAAAGGTTTAAGGAATAGGAGTTTCACACAGGAAAGAGAAAAAGGGAATCTCACAAACAAGGTTAGAGATATCCCAGAATGATACCTGTGCCATTAGGGATAGCAGCCAAACCAGACTGCAATGTGACTCAAGTTGAGGGTTTTCATCAAGATTCCCCACCAGCTATTTTAATGGCTTTTCCTCTTTCTCTTCTTTTATTTCTAGATCAGTCTAGCAAGAAGTTTATCAGTTTTATTGATACTTCCAAAGAACCACATTTTGCTCTCACTATCTTTCTATTTTTGGTATTCCTTAATTTATTGATTTCTGATTTTATATTATTTCCTTGTTTCTAGTTACTTTGGGTTTAATTTACTATGCTTTTCCTTAAAATTATAAATTTCTCTTTAAGCACTTAACTATATTCTATGAATTTTCTATGTGTTTTTATTATCATTAAGTTCAAATATTTCCTAACTTTCCTTATGATTTCTTATTGATTCATAGGTTATTTAGAAGTATGATTCTTAATTTCCAAATATTTGGGAATTTTTCATACTTTTTTGTTATTGGTCTGTAACTTAATCCTGTTTTTTCCTCCCCCACAGAGAACATATTCTGGATGATTTTAAATCTTCTAAAACTTACTGAGACTTGTTTGTGGTCCAGCATATAATCTATCAATGAATGTTCCATGCAGAGCACCAAAGAATTCATAGTCTGGTATGATAGAGTATACATTCTACAAATGTCAGTTAGGTCTGGTGGGTTTTTACTATAGTTCAAGGTTTTTATTTACTTACTGGTTTGTCTACTTGTTCTAAGAACTGTTGAAAGAGCATAGTTGAAACACCCAGCTATAACTGTGGATTTGTCCATTTCTCTTTTCAACACCTATCAGTTTTTGCTTCATGTATTTTAAGCTCTATTGTTAGATATCTACACATGACGGTATGTCCTCTTGATGTCTTGGATGTCTTTCAGCAGTATAAAATTTCCCCTTTACCTATGGAAAAGATGTCTTTCTTCTTCTCTAGATGTCTATTTTGTCTAATATTAATTTAGCCACTTCAACTTGATGATTTTTGTTAGCATGGTTCATTTTACTTTAAACATCTACCTGTGTCTTTATATTTAAAATGTATTTCCTCCATCCAGTATGCTAAGAGTTGGCAAATTATGGCCCATGGGACAGCTACTTTTTTTGGTAAATGAAGTTTTATTGAAACACAGATACAACCACTTGTTTACATTTTGTCTATGGGTGTTTTTGGAGGCTACAACAGCAGAATTGGGTAATTATAACTGAAATTGTATAGTCCTCTAACCTAAAATATTTACTATCTATACTTTGATGAAATATTTGCCAACCATTGTGGTATAGAATTGTTTTACTAGATTTTTATTAGTCTAACAAAATACAACAATTCACTGGCATGTTTAGATAATTTACATTTAATATAATTATTATATAGTTAGATACAAATCTTTTTGCTATTTTCTATCTGAACCATCTCTTCTTTCATCCTCTGTTCCTGCCTTATTTTGAACAAATTCAATTTTTTAGTATCCCATTATACTCCTCTACTGACTTATTAGCCATCTCTCTGTATACCTTTAGTGGTTATTCTGGGGCTTAGATATGCAAATTTAACTTATCATAGCATAGAGTTAAATAATATATCACTTCCTAAATAACATAAAAATCTTGTGACATTTTATCTCCAATTCTCCCTTTGACTTTTTGCCCTATCATCATACATTTTACTACTACATACATCAAAATCTCACAATATTTCATATTTTTTTACTTTTTTGATTTAAACAATTATTTTTAATTAAAATATATTTTATTTCAGTATAACTGTTATATTCTTTTCAGGTGTATAATATAATGATTCAACAGTTCTATACATTACTCAGTGCTCAGCACAAGTAATGTATTCTTAATTTCCTTTATCTATTTCACCCATCCCTCCACCCTCCTCCCCTCTGTCAACCACTGGTTTGTTCTCTGTATTTAAGAGTCTTATTTATTTGTTTCTTTTTTTTGTTTGTTCATTTGTTTCTTAAATTGCACATATGAGTGAAATATTTTATTTGGTTTCCTCTTCACTCAGCATTATACTCTCTAGGTCCATCCATATTGTTGCAAATGGCAAGATTTCATTCTTTTTTATGACTGAGTAATATTGCAATATATATATGGTACATCTTCTTTACCCATTCATTTATAGATGCACATTTAGGTTGCTTTTGTATCTTGGCTATTGTAACTAATGCTGCAATAAATACAGGGGTACATATATTTTTTTCAAATTAATCTTTCCATTAACTTTTGGGTAAATACCTGTAGTAGAATTATTTGATCATATGGTATTTCTATTTTTGACTTTGAGTTATCTTTCAAAAAATTTTAATGGGAAAAAAGTCTTATTTTTACCTATTTATTTACTATTTCTGAGGCTTTTTTTCCTTTGTGTGAATTGTGCTCCATCTAATACCATTTTTCTTCTGCCTTAAGACTTCATTTAATACTTCTTGTAACAAATATCTGCTAGCAATAAATTCCCTCAATTACTTAGCTGTTATTTTGGATTTTTTTACTGGATATATAATTTTAAGTTCATAGTTCTCTTTCAGTGCAGATTTCATTCCAGTGTTTTCTGATTTTCATTGTTTCCATAGAGAAGTCAGTAAACTTTTTTTCCTCTTGTACTTTGTATGCAATGTGTCTTTTTTCTGGGCCTTTATGATTTTTCTTTTTATTACTAGCTTTCAGAAATGTCTTGGTGTGGTATTCTTTCCTGTTTGAAATTAGTTGAACTTCTTGGTTTTGTGAGTTTATATTTTTATGAAATGTGGAAAAAGTCTGGGCATTATTTCTCAAATACTTCTTCCTCCTGGAACTCCAATTACACATCTTTTTTTTAAGACCACATGGTATCAGGACACTGATGCCATTTTATTTATTGATTTATTGATTTATTTATTTAAGTTGTCTTACTCTCTGTTTCTGTTTGGAAAACTTTAGCAGTAATGGCCACAATCGCCAAACTGTGGAAGGAGCCAAGATGTCCTTCAACAGACAAATTGATAAAGAAGATATGGCCTATACATACAATGGAATATTATGCCTCCATTTGAAAGGATGAATACCCAACTTTTGTATCAACATGGACGGGACTGGAGGAGATTATGCTGAGCGAAATAAGTCAAGCAGAGAGAGTCAATTATCATATGGTTTCACTTACTTGTGGAGCATGAGGAACAACATGGAGGACATTAGGAAAATGGAAGGAAAAGTGAATTGGGGGAAATCGGAGTGGGAGACAAACCATGAGATACTGTGGACTCTGAGAAACAAACAGGGTTTTGGAGGGGTGGGGGTGGGGGCGTTAGGTAAGCCTGGTGGTGGGTATTAAGGAGTGCATGTATTGCATGGAGCACTAGGTGTGATGCATAAACAATGAATCTTGGAACACTGACAAAATAAAATAAAAAATTAAAAAAAAAGTTCACTTACATTTTTACCGGCAGTGTCTAATGCATTGCTTAATGCATCCAGCAGATATTTCATTTCATTTGTGGGAATTTCTAGAGCTAAAAAACATTTTCCATGACTGTTCTCATTATTTCAATATTTCAATCTTCAGTATGTAAACAATCAGCTGTTTTAAAGTCTGTGCTAACTACACCATTTCTGTCAATTCTTGGTCTGTTTTCCTCTGGATTGGCTACTGTATCTGGCATTACATATGGGGAGAGGCCAGCATCAGTCCAAGTCTTTCTCAGTGAGCTTAGAGTATATATGTACCATATGTATGAGGCTCCATGATCAAGTAAACACAATACCTTCTTCACAAGAATGTGAGAGTTGGAGACAGGAAGTAAAATAGTTTAAAAAGCATTATAATAGAGTATAATTAATGCTAAATATCCACAAATAAGGGCTATTTATGCAAGTCCACAAAGGTCAAATAAGCCTTCTAAATAAATAGTATAAGTCATTGTGATGTCCTCTGTTCTTTACACCTCTAAAGAAAAATATCTGATTTTCAAATGAATTAGTTTCCTTATTTTGATAAGGCAATGAAAATTATATAAATTAATATTTTTTTACTTCTTTCCCTCAATTTCAAACTTTCAGGAAAAAAATCAAGTGAACAAATAGAGAAGAAAAATGCAAACTAAATGCTTGGCACATCCAGCCTCCCATATCCCAGCTGCTTGCTCCTGCTTTATTAAAAAATATATATATTTATATACATATATATATGTATCTCCAGTAATTTGGAGTACAAAAGCAACATATACTTAATATTATTATAGCAATTTAGGAAAGCATAAACAGGAAAAATAAAATCACCCATAATTTTTATACTAAAATATAATCTGTATATACTATATATATATGCTATATATATATATATATATACACACACTAAAGGATAATCTCTGTTACATTTTGGAGTATGTGTAGACATTCACTTTTTTTTTTTTAAACAAAAATGAGTAGTGAAAAATTAGTTATCTTAGAATAGTTTATTCTACCAACATATGTTAGACAGTTTAGTTGGACATTTGTTGGCCATTTTAGTTGTTTTCAAACATCACTATTAAATAATTCTTTTTTTTATAAATGTATTTACTTATGTTAGAGAGAGAGAGAGAAAGAAAAATACAGCCAGCAAGGGAGGGATAGTGGGAAAGGGAGAGAGAGAATCTCAAGCACACAACCCACTGAGTGTGGGGTTCTATTCTAGGACCCTGAGACCATGAGTGAGCTGAAACCAAGAGTCAGATGCTTAACCGAATGAGTGACCCAGGCACACCAAATAATTCTTGATAATACACTTAGGAGAATTTTTTAGAAACGTGATTCCTGAGTAAATCAGTACACACATGAAAAGCTTTTGTTAAGGAGTTTCCTCCAGAGTTATTTCTTTTGTTAGAGTTAGTTTCTTCCAAGAGGATAACACCAAGATGTTGGACTAGAACAACTGCTGGATCTCTAAGTATCAACTCCAACAGAAATTATAGACAGAAAAAGCCAAGAATAAGAAAACTTAAAAACTGCTAGGGAGGGCAGGGTGGTATAGAGGACTGTTGTGAACTGGTAAATGTCCTTGGGCCTTGGAACCCAGGGCTCTAGGGCAAGAGGCAGCCTATTGACTATGGGAGGACAAAACTGGAAGTGAACTATTAAGAGTTCTGCTTTTGATTCTTTTCTATCATTGCCTTGAAACAAAAATTGACTGCCCCCATATCTTCAGGGACTCACACTACTATATAAATGCCCTCAGGAGTAAACAGAATACTTAAAAAGAGCTGAGAAACAGCCATTAGAAAGGATGAATACTAACCATTTATACCAAAGTGGATGGAACTGGAGGGTATTATGCTGAGCGAAATAAGTCAATGAGAGAAAGACAATTATCATATGGTTTCACTCATATGTGGAATATAAGAAACAGCACAGAACATCATACGGGAAGGGAGGGGAAACTGAAAACTTCCTGAAAGGGAGACAAACCACAGGAGATTCCGAACTACAGGAAGCAAACTGAGAATTGCTGGAGGGGAGGTGGGTAAGAGGATGAGGTAGGTAATGGGTGATGGGTATTGAGGGCCCATGACATACTGAGCAAATGAGAACTGGGTGTAAATGCAACTTATGAATTACTGAACTCTACATCTAATTTAAATTAAAAAAAAAAAAGAGCTGAGAAAAACATGTGGGGGGGGCACTAAATAACCTTAGGCAGTCATATCCCTACCTTTTCCTACCAAATCATAGAGCTGTGATTTAGAATCATCATCTATGAATGCTACTTGTTCTGGTGGGATGGGGAAGTGAGGGGAAATGGTGAGGCTCAGATCTGAGGTATCACTTTCCTGACTATAAATTATTGTGATTTGTTGGTGGCCTGAGGATTTTCTACCTACCTGCCATCCTCTGAAATGCATTTCTATATACTAATAATGAATTACCAGAAAGAGAAATTAAGAAAAGAGTCCCATTTGTAACTGCACCAAAAGTAGTAAAATACCTAGGATATTTACCAAGAAGGTTAAAGAGCTTCTGGTATTCTGAGAACTCTAAAACATTGATGAAAGAAAATGAAGTCAACACAAAGGGAAAGATATTCTATGCTCATGAATTAGAAGAACAAATATTATTAAAAGGTCCATACTACCCAATACAATCCACAAATTTTATGTAATCTCTATCAAAATATCAAAGGCATTTTTTGCAGAACTAGAACAAGCAATCCTAAAATTTCTATGAAACCACAAAAGACTCCAGATAGCCAGAGCAATCTTGAAAAAGAACAAAATTGGGAGAATCACAATCCCAGATTTTAAGATATACAACAAAGCTGTAGTAATCAAAACAGCATGGTTCTAGCACGAAAGCAGACACATAGATCAGTGAAAAAAAAAGAACAGAGAGCCCAGGAATAAAAGCACAATTCTATGATCAATTAATCTTTGACAAAGGGGGCAAGGATATGCAATGAGAAAAAGATAGTCTCTTCAACAAATGGTGCTAGGAATATAGGAGAGGAACATGCAAAAGACTAAAATTGGATCATTTTTCTTACGCAATATACAAAATTAAATTTGAAATCAGCTAAATGCCTAAATGTGAGACCTGAAACCATAAAAATCCTAGAGAAGAACACAGGCAGCAACCTATTTGGCCTTGGCCATAGCAACTTCCTGCTAGACATGTCACTAGAGGCAAGGGAAACAAAAGCAAAAATAAAGTATTGGGATTACATCAAAATAAAAAGCTTCTGCTCAATGAAGGAAATAGTCAATAAAACTAAAAGGTAACCTATTGAGCAGGAGAAGATATTTGCAAGTGACATATCTAATGAAGAGTTGGAACACAAAATATATAAATAACTGATACAATCAAATACCAAAAAAATAAAAAAATAAAAAGTAATCAAATAATCCAAATAAAAATGGGCAGAAGACATGAACAGACATTTCCCAAAGAAGACATACAGATGACCGACAACCACATGAAAAGATGTTCGATGTCCTTAATCATCAGGGAAGTGCAAATCAAACCTACATGAGATATCACCTCATACTTCCCAGAATGGCTAAAATAAAAAACACAAGAAACAACAAGTGTTGGCAAGGATGTGGAGAAAAAGGAACCATCCTGCACTCTTTTTTTTTTTTTTTTTCATCTTGCACTCTTGATGGGAATGCAAAATGGTGCAGTCACTGTGGAAAACAGTATGGATGATCCTTAAAAAGTTGAAGATAGAATTACCATGATCCAGTAATTCCACTACTGGGTGTTTATCCAAAGAATACAAAAACACTATTTTGAAAAGATATGTGCCCCCCTCTGTTTATTACAGCATTATTTACAACAGCTAAGATATGGAAGCAGCCCAAGTGTCCATTTATAGATGAATGGACAAAGAAGATATGGTATATAGACAACAGAATATTACTCAGATATAAAAAGAATGAGATCTTGCCATTTGCAAAGAGATAGATGGATCTACAGGGCATAATGTCAGGCAAAATATATCAGTCAGAGAAAGACAAGTACCAAAGAATTTCACTCACATGTGTAACTTAAGAAACAAAACAAAGAAAAAAAGAGACAAACTGAAAAACAGATTTAACTATAGAGAAGAAACTGATGGTTACCAGAGGGGAGATGGGTGCGGGGATGGGTAAAGTAGGTGAAGGGGATTAAGAGTATACTATTTTTTTTTAATTTTAAGAGTATATTAAGATTAAGATTAAGAGTATATAAGTGATGAGCACTGAAAATGTATAGAATTGTTGAATTACTATTTTGTACACCTGAAACTAATTTAAAACTCTACATTAACTGTGCTAGAATTAAAATATTTTTTAAAAAGGAAAAAGAAAAATTACTACATTTATTTAAACAATAGTGTATAGAGTAATGTTGACAGAATATCTTGGTAAAGTTTGTTGTCTTTAAAAATAGCTAGCAGTAAAGAAAAAAAGAAAAACTGACTGCAATAGTTTGTTATATAAAGTAGATAGTTGTGACATGATGGAATTGGGGAAGGTGAAAGAGAAAACAGGATGTCAGAATGTGTAAGAATCTTTTTACGATATATAAATGCTAAGTTGTTATTTTTAAGTAAAAAAAAAGATTAAAAAGAATATATACAAAGTGTATGAAAAAGTTGAAATAAGATGGTAGAAACATTCAACTATATCAAAAATTATAATTATCATACATTTACTGACAGTTTCTTGTTAGCGGGTCTATAAAATTTGTGGTTATAATCTCTACTCCTTTTTAATACCTTTAATTTTTCTTTTAATAATATGTCATTACTATAAAGTTTCAAATTCTGGAGATAAAGTGAAAATCATCTAGAGTTTACCACAATTTGGTATATATTGTAAAGGACATTAGATCAGATGACTATCTTTTACCAACATTTATCTTCCCTGAACTTTTATATCTTGGTTACTCTTTTGTCAAAAAATTTACCTTTTTGTCAAAATATTAACCTTTTATGGAACATGCAACCAGAAGTATGGCAACAATTTTAGGAGATGTAAACAAGTTAACCAAACAATGTTAAACAATGTTAACCAAAGTTTCTGTTTGTGGGATAGTAGAGAACTAATGGAGCACAGAATTAATTTAGGTATGTGGCACTAAGAAGTTAAGTGAAGCAACATGAGAGCCCATTGGTCAGGGTTAAAACACGAATCCCTGGTCACTTCAAAAGGTTGTGGGGGGGTGACCATTCCATGGCTCAGTTAGATGTGTACACTGAGACTGTCTAGGCATTTCCTGAGTCAAAGGAAACTGGGTCTGACCTATACATGTAGATGGGAGACCATCAGGTGTCATCAGTACTTATGGGAGGATACTTAAAGAAATGGAGAGAAAAATAAAAAAGCACTTAAAGACATCAATAGCATTCAAAGAAATTTCAAAAAAATGTTCAGAACCAGATAGTTTTACATGAGCTTTAACACACATTAAAGAAAGTAAATTCATATCTTGTAAAGTTTTTCCAGAAAATAGAAGAGTAAAAGCTGCCCATCTTATTTTATTAGGCTAATGTAATCTTAATTCCAAAATTAGACAAGGAAATTGAAGAGAAAACAACTACAGCACATTTCACTTAAAAATGCAGATTCTAAAATTCTAAATAAAATATTTGCTAACCAAAAAATAACGTTAAAAATAATACACCATGATCAAGTAGGATGTAAACTAGAAATGCAGGGATGATTTCATATTAGAAATTC
The DNA here is from genome assembly GCA_003697995.1 of Taxidea taxus jeffersonii. NCBI lineage: Eukaryota > Metazoa > Chordata > Mammalia > Carnivora > Mustelidae > Taxidea > Taxidea taxus. The sequence goes on along the minus strand of RCUC01132369.1, from coordinate 22,181 downwards.
TATTCATATAATTCACAGTATTAATATACTACAGGATAAATGTCTTGTGATTACCTCAAAGATGCATAAAAACCATTTTAAAGGGTTCAATAGCTATTTATGCATACCAAGCTAGAAATAAAAGAACTTCCTTAACTTAGTAAAGGTTGTATATTTAAAATCTTCAGCAAGCATTATACTTAAGTGGGAAGTAAGATACTAGATGCATCCTCTTTAAGACTGGGCATAAGATAAGGATGCCCACTGCCTCTAGTACTTGTTTAACATACTTACAGAGAAATTGATTAAAGGTATTAGAAAGAAGGAAAGTAAAAGTATGAGGATAGGAGAGGTAGAAAGAAAACTTTGATTATTTGGAATTGATATATGATCACCTATCTAGAAAAAAGAATCTATTAAGCATTAGAGAGTTCAGCAATGTTGTAAAAACCAAGATCAAGTTTCAAAAAATCAGTATTATTTCTCTACACAAACAATAGACATCAAGAAAATATTTTAACTAATATTTAAAATACTGATGTCTATTCAAAGAGCATCACGCACAAAATTAAGAAATTGAAATAATGGAAGCAGATATTTTTTTAATATCTAAACTAACAGGAAATGAATATTTAGAATATACAACAAACTCTTAAAGAGCATTTATCAAAAGACAAGAACCCATATGAAAAATAAAGAGTATGAACAGCAATTTCAGAAAAGGGAAGACAAAAGGCCAATAAAAATATGAAAAGATATTCAAATATATTAATGATAAGAGGAATTAAAATTAAAACAATAAACTATAAAAATTATGCACATGAGATGGAAAATATTAGCAAGCTCAATAATGTCAAGGGTTGATGGGAGTGAGAGGGTTACTGCTGGTGTGGACCAAAGTATTTGATCAAGCAACTGGCAGGACTTGGTCAAATTAAGCATAAACATGTATCCTACTACCAGCAATTGTGCTCCTTGATATATAGCCCAAAGAAGTCCTTGCAAAATTCCATGATTAAATAAGTATGAGGATGCTCATCATAGCAGTGTTTGTTGCAACAGAAAATCTGGGTGGCAATCACTGGGATATATGGGTTGTTAAAACATGATAGCTACAAACTATGGAATATTATGCAGCAGTTAGAAGCAATGTAAACATGACAACATAAGTAAACGATAAGCACATAAGGTTAAGTAAAATAGGAACAAAATGAAATACACAGCACAATATCATATATACATAATAAAATTTTATATACATAAAAAAGGGGAAAGGGCAGGGTGGAGAGATACTTAACACAAGCCAAACAAGAGACCCATGAAGGTTCATAATATATTCTCTTTTATTTATTTGAAATTTTCTGTTTAAAATATTTAAAAACACATGTATATAAAATAATACATTATGAAAATACACAGAATAAACCAGAGAGAGCATTTCAGTAGTTATTATAATGACTATCATATTAGAATGGCTCCCAATGGGTCAAGGTCAGGAGCATGGGACTAGAAACAAAAACAAAATGTATGAATAAATAATATCAGTACTTTGCATGGACTAACGATGACAGTGTGCAATGAACTAAGGAGCACGTTTAGCTTTATTCTCTATGCAAAGTTCCTTAAAAAAAAAAAAAAAGATTCCTTATGGCTATTTTTTTTTAATTGGAGGGATCTGATTTTAGCTTGTGAAGATGAAGGAACTACAAAAATAATTGTCTAATTATTATAATTCAGAAAACAATTGAATAGCTGTTCCAAGTAACCAACTCATCATATGTAACTACAGAAATGAATTAGAAATAAGCAATGTCATTTATATTTTCAAGATAAGTCATTTCTGACAATATTCATCACAAAAACTAGCAAAAGCAATAAGCTGCTACCCACAAATTAAGGAGAAAAAATAGACTCTAAAGTACTTGCACTCTAAGAGAATAAAGAAAAACAGAACAAAAGGAAAAAATTTCCGCACCAGAGGCTGTAAACTGTTTTATTTGGTTCACACAGTTGGCAAAAGTAGGTTTTTTCACAGGCAAAATTCTGTGCTAATATTAAAATATTAGGACTTTTCAAAATCCATATTTGTTTCTTCCAAAAAATTGTAAAATCAGATTTAACAATCTCTTATTTCTCCCTAGAGAGGATTATACAGCTGAACAAAAGTGCCGCATTTACTGGTCACATACTCTCCAAAGTTACATTGTACCTGCCTAACACACAACGTTATTTAAAATATCTTTTTTTTTGCATGTAGTACTCCTCATATCTCACTCAACATTTTACCAAAATATATTAAAAAATTTACTTAGTAATGTAAATCATGTAAGCAGTCATGGGAGGCTTGAGCAGAACATGCTAAATGAAAGGATATGATGGGTCAAGACAAATCTCTGGGGACTCGAGAAATAGTAAAGAGGTTTGGTATTCGGAGGTAATACCGTGAATACATGAAACTATGACAGGGTTTTTTTTGAGTGGTTAAAGAACAAGTTTCTAATGTAGTTAAGAAACCGATTAATGAATATACTACATTAAGAAGAAAGTGCAGTGGACAGAAGTTTTTAAGTATTCTTTCAAGTTAAACTTATTACTGAGTTTTGCTCACAGTTTCAATGGAAGCTACTTCATTTCTTCTCTATTCTTCTTATTTGGTTTGCACACTTCCATAATAATATATCAATTTTATTAATTACCTGTTATAAACGAAATACGATACTTCTTGTCAAAATAGTGTTAGGGCATACATATTTGTGTCTGAAATGAATGAATGTGGTTTTGAGGTTTCTTAGGTAGGGCCAGTGGTAAAGCCAGTTTGCCAAGTCAAAGTACAGTCTGGAAATCCTAGTCATTTAAATGAGATTATTTATATGGTTGTATTTATTACTTACCTTGAGTATCTATATTTTAAAGATCTTGTCTGTAAACCATATAACCTTCAATATCTACTTCCCACATGTAGGAGCTGATTTTCTCAAAAAGCATCTAAAAAAGAAACAAGAAAATATCACAAATTTGAGGAAATAAGTATTATTTCATTTATTTTAAATATAAAAGCAGATTATTCAAAATTATTCTTTATGAGTTTAGTAAGTTTGGACAAGGGGAGGTGTATCTCATAGGACATATTTTATATAAATAAAACAGTAGTAATAATGAGATTTTTCCATTTAGAAGAATCAGAAATTTCTATGGAACACATATTTTGATTCAGGTCATAAAATTTTGTACTTTCTACAGTACTAATTTTACCTGGTTAATTTGTTTTTATGAGCGTTCTTAAGAAATATAATTGTAGGTATGCCTGGGTGACTTGGTAGGGCTACCTACTCTTGATTTCAGCTCTGGTCGTGATCTCAGGGTTGGGGGATCGAGCCCCGACTTGGGCTCCATGTCTGTCTCTCTCTCTCCCTCTGCCTCTTCCCCCAAACCCCTCCGTGCTCACTCTAAATAAATAAATAAATAAATAAAACATTGTAAAGAAAATATTTGAAATACATTGATTCTGATGTCCTACATGAACATAGCCCTACCCTAGAAAATATTTTCCTTATTACAAAAATATATTCTTGATTACATCTAAATTGCTTATAAATGCCAATATCATAGAGATCAACTAGTTATTGTCCTCATAAAAAAGGTCAATGTCACTTTAGTCACCCAATCAGTACTTTACACCAACCTAGGGAAACTTTGCAGGGTCTTCTAAGAGAAATTGCCACTAATAGAGAATTAGGATCATCCAGAGGAAACGTTCTTTGCTAAAAGATTTTTTATTCTGATTCTCCTTGATTTTTTTCAAGAAGCCTAAGACAAGCAGTTAGGGAAATAGGATTCAGAGGCCATACCTTTAGTACATGGTTTTGAGTACTATAGATTCCCAAGCCAAACATCAATAAGTTTTGGATTAAACAACATGATTATTCCTTTTGGACATTAATGTAGATCTCTCATTAGTGTAGTTTCTCAGTCGCAGCTGCATATTAAAAACACTTGGGATACTTTTAACTACTTTGAGACTCCGTATATTTCTTAGATACTCTGATTTAAATGGCATGATGTGGGGTCAGGGTATAGGAAGGAAGCATATCTGTTCTTCAGGTGAAGAAACAATCTCCTTGCAAGTATCTGATTTAATTTCTACAGATCAATAAGACTAACTTCAAAAAATACTGTCTACAGATATCTATGAGACCTACAAAAACCACTATGAAAACCTATGAAAACTACCGAATACTTGCTAATCTGACTATTAACAAGTGTGACATAAATGATGGTTGCAGGGAGTTTCAAAGGACAATGCACTTGAGGACCAAAGGTACTACTTTAAAATGTAGATTCCAGGTGCCTCGTTAGCGCAGTAGGTAGCGCATCAGTCTCATAACATGTAGATTCCTGCTAGGTGTTATGCTGGAGATTCTGATTCAGAGAAACTAGGCTAAGGCCATGGAATGTCTATTTTTACAGACATCTCTGGTGATTACAATGCAAAAGGTCTATAGTCCCTATAAAATAGTTCTATAAGAATTTATGAACACTATTACTATAACCTTCATTATGAGCATTAATAAAAATGCTTGAGTTTTATTTTAAGGTAATATTTCTAATCTTAAAAGATAATCCTGAGACACTCAGGATAAGAAATAACCTTAAGTGTAAATAAGACTTTAGCAATAAATCAATGTAGATAAGTTAAAATAATGTTTACGGATAATATATTTTGTAAGTTGTGCTACTCTCCTAAATAAACTATGTAAGTAATCAACAAAATACTGTGGCAAAAAAGAGAAAACTAGATTATATTCTGTAATGGGAATTTAACCTAAAACTATATATTTAACTACAAACATGCCCTCAATGCTCAGAATTAAAAATTATTTTGGCCCTAACTTAGCAGGGGGGAAAAGCTCTTTTAGCATCATTTGCTCTAAGAGCAAAGCTAAAATTTTTTTAAAGAAAAAGTCTTGAGTCATTTCCTTTAACACACACACTAACATAACTTACTAAAATTACTATAACTTACTAAAAATTACATGAAATAGGCTGTTAACATTTTAGCTTTGAAACTTCTTATAAACAGGTCCAGAAATACAATCATGGACTTCTCAAATGTCTTCATGAACATGGATCTATTCCACCTCTCAAATCTACAGGATCAGATGCAAGTCTGCCTCTGGTTTACAGCTACGCAATCAGGTCCCAATGTCTTTTGGCAAGATTCATGATCTTTTACTATTTGACCTCAGCTGCCTTTTGCTGTTTACCTCTCATCTTTTCATCAACCAAAACTTGGCTCAAATATTGCTTCCTCCTTGAAGGAAATTTCCATCAATCTGACACTAAAAGCTTTCTTTCTCTTCTGATTTCCAGTACTAATTATTGCAAATTACTTAGGTAATTAATCAGGTACTCAGTTATGGTCCCTTATTTCTATTTTTTATTATTAAGATCTGGCATGTTTGTTTTATTCCCTCAACTAAATTACATTTCCCAGCAAGCCTGAAAGCATTTAATAAGTATGTGATGATTTTATTTGTTAGTCTTCCCAGTTACTGAGTATAGCATTTGACAGTGATTGAGTGAGGCATCCAGCTTTTCTCTTTAGTATGAATTACAATTATTAGTGATTTAAAAATTGTAACTGTAATTTCCCTATCCTGTAAGAATTTGTCCACCTCTTTTGAGGCTATAACATCCAACTCTCTTAATATCTCATAATCCAGGTAATTTTAGTCAACTGAGGGTAGTGGTGTAATAATTGCTCTTAATAATAACAATGAATTAACAAGAACACATATTTTAAAAAATTAGACTCTATTTAAATATACTTAACATAGAAGTCATAGGGAACAGATTTAGTGTTTTCTTAGGAAAACTACATACTTTAATAAGAACCAATAACTTTGTAAATAACACCATATATCACAAAACAATTCAAAGTATACATATTACTTTTTAATAACTAAAAATACAAATTTACAGATAAGTGTCTGCAACATTTTTTTAAATACTAACACTTCTTCCTCGCTTTGAAATACAGTAATGAGAGCTAACATTTATTGATTTTTAAAATCTAACCATCATTAATTAATTTAATTTTTACAACAATCCTAAGAAGTACTATTATCATCTCCATTGCACAGATAATGAAATTGAGGAACAGAGAGACTGACTCACCCAAGGTGTTACAGTCAGTAACTGTCAGAGCTAGATTTCAAACTCCGGCAGTCTATAATTATCTATAATATTTTCTGAAGCCACTGTCCATTAAACTAAAACTCCAGTAGCTCTGGAAGCCTTACTTAACGTATCTTCACATAAATTTCTGCCTTCTACCTTCCACCCTTTTGCAAGCTTTAACAGGTTTCCCACTCAAAGGAGAATGCCATGGGGGTCCATTTTCCAACTCTTCTCACAAAGAGATGATTTTTTTTTTTTAAGCTATGTACAGTTAGCCACTGCATAGTACATTAGTTTTTGATGTAATGTTCAATGATTCATTAGTTACATATAACACCCAGTGCTCATTATAGCACATGCCCTCCTTTATACCCATCACCCTGTTATCCCCTCCTCTAACCCCCTCCCCTCTGAAATCTTCAGTTTGTTTCCAGGGGTCCACAGTCTCTCATGATCATCTCCCTCACTGATTTCTAAGCCTTCATTTAGTGCCACATACATTCAATTATTTCTGTATAATTTAAAGAATAAATACCCTGTATAATTTACATAATAAAACATAATAAATACTAAAGATTTATCCTAAAAACCTCAGTCTTGCTTCAAATGTGATGTTTTCTAAGCCTAATAACATTAAGTATAGATCAATGCTGGATATTTTATTTACAGTTTTAACTCATTAAAGAAATTTTACAAAAAATTATACCTTCTTAAAATATTACTACACTCCCAATCTTGAAATACGGAAGTTTTTACAGGAAGAAAACGTGCTTTCTACTTCCCTGAGCTATAGGACTATATCAAAGCTTAAACTACTGCTTCTTCTTCTTTGTTTGCTTTTTAAAAGTTTCCAAATTTGTTTATTATGACAAAAGTTCTAATCATGCATTGAATGGAAGATTTTTTTCCTCAACTGTTTTTAGCTTAGAGAATAATCTTAGCCTGACTGTATTCAAGCCATTGCTTAGTACCAGTTAAGTCTGTTATTAAGTTTATTCCAGATCACTCATTTAGTGCAACTTGTATAACTCTTATTTATGGTTTTAGTGCAACTGTTCTATTTATGTTGAACAGTATAAAATTCCTTCATTGGATACACCCCAGTCATTGTCAAAAACAAAGAACCATGGGTAATTCTAAATCCTGTCCACCAAATCAGGTCTTATCTTTAGCCCTCTTGTAACTTGCCCAGATGATCTGGCTTCAGTAAAGAAGCTATATTTAAAGTCCAAAGAAACTAAAGTTCTTTCTATAAAAGTTGATAATAACCAGGCCATTCAAGGTATAATAGTAAATGACATTTCTTTTTCATTAGAGAAAAGAAAGCAGCAGTCTTTGTTTCTTCTTACTTTTTTTCCCCACCAGCATTCTCTAAAACTGTTTATCTGATCTGGACAGTGTATCTCTTCCACTGGAACAAATAATCAGTTTGGTTCTACAGACCACCTTAATTACATCTGTTATTTGGGAAATACCAGTGAGTGATTTTTGGGTCTACTAATATGCAAATGCCTTGAGAGCTAACCTTTTTGGGCAGAAAGAATTATGTACAACATTTTGCCAAGTATAATACCAAGAACATGCATGTTAATATTCTGGAAATAACAAATTCATTAAGCTTGTTATCCTGTGGGTTGATAGACTATTAATGAACTAATAGGGTTGGGACCTATTTAGTGGGTTGGCAGCTCATTAATTACTCTAATTCTAGGTAGTTTCTCCCAACTTCAAAAATAAGGTTCTTGAAGACCACTACGGATTGAGAACTCAAGGTTGAGAAAATAAGTATGTTGTAGGATTTGGAGATGGAAATCATGTGAATATGAAGGTCTAGATTAATAGGCTTACATTCAATAAAACAAAGACATTTTAAAGAAATCATTTCCATTTATTCTTTCATGCACCAAAACTTTTTAAGGATTTCCTCTGTGGCAGTGTTACAGAAATAACCTATAAAACTATTCTATGTAATATAGCTTTATTATTTTTTTAAAGCTTTTTTACTTTTGGAAATTATAAATATACTAGTAACCTTGCTCTCTACCTTGCTCTAAGTGTTGGCACTGTTAAAATTTATGACTAGAATGATACTGATACTATTGTCGTATTTTCTCAGGTTCTGCCTCTTGCCTCTCTGACTCCTGACCCAGTAGTCTCTATTAGACATTTCTAGCTGTATCTTCTACCTGTTATCTTTCTCACAGTATCTTTAGAAACTGTTACCACTAACATCACCTCCATTTTCTTTTTCAAAACACCATGTTCCTCTTTTTCTCATTATTATCATTAACAGCAGTTGCCTACATTTCCAGAATGCTGGAAATAAAATATTTTTTTTAATACTAAAAAGGTCTACAGAGGAAAAAAAAAAGAGAGAGAAGAGAAGCAACAGTGATATGTTGATTTCATTGTTCAGGATTATGCTAAAAGCATATAGGCATATATTGGAAATATTGTATGTTTGTTTCCAAATCACTGCAATAAAGCAAATATTACAATAACATGAGTCAAATGAATTTTTTGGTTTCCCAGTGCATATAAATATTATATATAGTCTACTCAGTGAGCAAGAGTCATGTCTAACAATGTACATACCTTAATTAAAATACACTTTATTGCTAATAAATGCTATCATCTGAGCTTTCAATGAAGAGGTTTGAAGTATTGCAAGAATCACAAAAATGTAACAGAGAGATAGACAGTGAGCAAATGCTATTGGAAAAATGGCACTGAGAGACTTGCCCAATGCAGGGTTGCCACAAACCTTCAATGTGTGCAAAAAAAAAAAAAAGTAGTATTTGTGAAGTGCAATAAAATGAGGTAAGGTGGTAGATGGAATTACTGGACAAGGATATCAAAGAGACAGGGATAGCAAAGGAGGAATTTCAACATCAGAAGGTATGATTAAATTCCTTCTGAAACATGGTAACCTTGAAGGTCCCTTCCAAATCCATGATTCTATGAATCTGTGATTGAGAATCATAAGCAATTTTATGGACAAACAAGAAAATGCTTTGGGCGGGGGCGGGGGGGAAGCATTCACAAGTCAAATACCAAAGTTGTACTGCCCCCTTTTGCAGGCCAACTACAGAAATTCATAAACATTTAACAGGATAACATTAATATTTTAAGTTCTAAAGCAGTATGGTAAAATATAGGAATTAGCTGTACCAGTCAGCAATTTATTCCTTAATATATTTAACCCAGTGTTTAAACCCCAAATAATAAATAAATATTAACCCAGTGTTTAAACGACCAAAATAATATAAATTCATTGGGGGCCAACATGAAGAATAAAACAAAAACCTTGGAAGTGATGCTGAAATTCAGGCTACCAAATAAAAAATTCCATAAGAACTAGAATTTAGCCCATGAAAAAGTGATGTTTCTGTTGATGTTGAAACAGAAAATGGGTCCACAACCCTGGGCATGTGTGTGTGTGTGTGTGTGTGTGTGAGAGAGAGAGAGAGAGAGAGAGAGAGAGAGAGAGTACTGCTTTTGTGTATAAAAATTAGGAGTCTTTAAAGAAGTTTCACATATCTTCAAGTATTTTAATGGTGCTATGATATAACATTTTGGGGCATTTGATATAAAAGACACTATAATCCCAAACAAAAACACTATTATAAAGATAAGATTTCATGAAACAATCATAAATCTACTTCAATACCTAAAAAGAAATCCAGATCTGAATATAAACCATAATGCTTTATTTACGTGGTAGTAAAGAAGATATAACAAGCCTAAAAGTGACTCTACTGTACTGAGTAATCAAACTACTGGAGTGTTGTAGAAGCTTAAGTAGAAAATCCTGAATCAGAACTCAGAGAAAATCTTTTTAGATGTTCTCTATATAAAAATAAAAGAAAATCATGTTAGCTAAAAAAATGAATATGGTAGACTTATTAATTAGTACTTGTTAATTAAGACTAATTTAAAAGAAAACTAATTAAAGGAAAGATATATTTAAATTAACTCATAAAATTCTAAATATAATTTTAAAGTATGTACATAAACCAAAACTGTTCTCATAAGATTTTCAATATAAGCAGCTTCAAAATTTAGCTGTAGATTATTAAAATCAGCATAGAAACTGCTATAGAAAACATCAAATTTATGCTATAAATTTGATGTTCTTTTAAATGTTCTAGAATATGGAAATACCCTTTTTTTTTTAGTATTTATGGCATTAATAATATAAAGCATAATCTTTTTATATAATGCATACTACAGCCAAAGTGACTTTTCAAGTTATCAACAAAACAAAGTAAAACCACTCTCCAAAATGAAGGCTCCTCATTAATGGAAATAAATCTTATGATACTCTAAGAGAAAGAGATGTTAGCCAGAATAACTGACAAAATAGCAGTAAGTAGTTGCACCTTGGGAAAATCAAATTCTATCATGAATAAAAACAAAAAGATATTGGAGAGATGTTAGAATCTTGTGAAAGGTGATGAAATCCTCCCATGTCAACACATTGAAATTATAAAATGACAAGCAGGAAAAATGCAAATTAATGCACCGAAGAATAGGAGTATCATACTTAGTGATGTCTGAAAAGGAGGCTAATACAACTGGAAAATCAGCGTCACCAGTGAGTGTTTGGGGGAAACATTAGACTCTGACTTTCCGCATTTTTTTTTTGTGTGTGTGCAGGCACTCATAACAGCAAAAGAAACAGTATTACATGAGAAATTTTATGAGCCAGTAGTAATGCCTGATTTTATGATGTCTGGAAACAGCTTTTACCAAAAGAGAACAATATTTCAAATCTTACCAAGACCATTTCAGTATTATGCCAACCTGCCAAATAATGAAGAGTTTTATTAGAGAAAATAACACACTGACACAAGAATAAAATCCTTATAAATGGAAAAAGATGTCTGGATTACACAAATTGCCTCCAGGAGTAAACAATGACAGGGTCATTACTGAGTGAGAGATCATTGAGAAATCAAAAAATGAAATCCAAATAGGAGTAAGTGCAACCAAAAGGAGCTTGAGTCACTCCTGTTTATTAGAGATTTTTCATGTTCAGAGGATTGCCTTGTCAAGTTTCCTTTTTGAGATATACAAAAGATAAATGGAATATCACTTTAGATCCTCCAAATATAATAAATCAAAAACTACACATATAAAATGTGAAGAATTTTCAGAGATTTGCTCCATCTTCTCAGTTTATAATGAACTGAAATGACTATGCAAAAAAAAAGAAGTACTTAAACATTTAAACCACATTATAGGTCACTGTACTCTGTAAGAGTGATTTGAGTCTTAATACCATCTCTCTCATAAAGCTTCAAATGCTATTTAAAATTAATCAAATATTAAATGTTTCCTATTTTGCTGGCATTTAGAATTTAGTGGTTTTTCTGATGATTACTTCCTTAGCACTGAGAATCTGCAGATACAGATACAAAAAAATGCACCTTATGTAAATATATATAATATAGAACTTTAACTTGGTACAATGAACTGCAAAATAGTGCATGAAGTAAAACTTAGTGTGTTCAGTAAAAATCAAATATAAAACATTTTAAAATACCTACTGATGGGCTGGTTGCAACAGAGAGCAACTGAAGCAAATAATAAAATGAAATATTCAGTTGATTCATATGGAAAATAATAAAAACAAATTATCTCAATATGTTGGGATGCCTCTCTTTTGGATTGAACCAGGTGAAATTATTTTATTGTTCAAAAATGACTGAACATGGGAAATTTCATACAATTTAAACTAAAAGCACTAGAGTTAACATATTTAACTCATTTAATCCTATGAAATATTGCAAAACAAACCAAGAAACAATATCAATTCATTGACTAAAATATGCATTTCAACTAATTTTACTATCACACAAAAAAGGTGAAAAAGGAGTAAACACTGTAAGTGATTTCTATTGCTCCCAGATTATTAAATTAAGAGATTAGGTCTTTAGCAAATTTGAGCATATACTATGTAGATTTTAGGTACAAAAATCATTATCACTGTTTTATTCTTCACAGGTGTGGAAAGAAGATGTAGTAAGAGGAAGGTTATAAATGAGAGCAAATTCACATCTAGAAAAGAAAGAAACCAACAAAGTCCTTTATATTTACAATAGCTTAATAAATTTTTTGGCCAAGTACTATAAAGTGAGAACTTCTCCCACCACATTATTGCAAGTTCATAATGTAAAAAAATGGTTTACTATAAGTAAAATGCAATCTATGTTAACTGGAAATTGATTAATTAATGTAACTGAAAAAGGATTTTATATTTATGTACTGGTTTAGCAGAAATTTTAAGGAATGAATTCTGAATTTTGCCTGATCCTAAAAATGTGTCTTAAAAAAAAAATAAAAAATTAATACAGTATTTAAATTTTTATATACCTAATTATAACATCAGGTGTACCAAAATTATGTATTTTGATAAGTCTAATGTTTGGTCAGAATGAAGAGTATGGCTGTACCAGTTGTCAAAATACTAATAGTAAAATGTTTCCATACTTGTTAGAAAATGGTCACTGCTCTCCTCTCCTCTCCATATGCCCTCTTCTATAGGGGACCTCATCCCCACCAAGAAGACTTTTCCACATTCTAGCCCCTAAGGAGAAAACTCCTGGCAGAACAGGGGGCCTAAAAGACCCTGGGATCCACTCAAATTAGTTGGTGCCTATGCCATACCAGTTGTTATATGTTTCAAATCTCTCCTCTGTTAATAAGAATAGTTGTAGAGGCTTTGTATTTAGAGTCAGACAATGTTATAGTAGCTCTACTACCTGGGTAAGTCAATGAACCTTTCTGAAATTCTAACTTCCTTTTTTGAAATAGTTATTACTAATTACTTAATATAGCTGATTATAGATTGTGTGAAATGGCACGGCGTGTTTATGAGCAATGGTAGGCATACCACTTACTCTCCCCCCACTTTACTAGAAATACAGCATAGTTGATCCTTGAACAATAGGGGATTAGGAATGCCAACCCTGCATGCAGTCAAAAATCCACATATAACGCTTGAGTTCTCAAAAACTTAACTACAAATAGCCTACCGTTGAGCAGAAGCCTTACTGATATCATGAACAGTTGATTCACATACTTTGTATGTATTATATATTGTATTTTTACAATAAAGTACGCTAGAGAAAAGAAAATATTAATCAGAAAGTCTTAAGAAAGAGAACATGCATTTATAGTACTGTATTTTATTTATCTGAAAAAAACCCTGCATGTATGTAAGTGGACCCACACAGTTCAAACCTGGGTTGTTCCAAGGTCAACTGTAAATGAATACTACATGGGAAAATAAGCAAAAACTGCAGTCTTTTACTCACAAATGGGTTATGTTTCAAACACTCATTTTGGAAGCTGGTAGTCTAATAATTAGAATGTATTTTCCTCATAGTGATCATTATATAAAAGTAGTAATATATCTCAACAATTTTATAAATTCCAATTTCATCTATAATATACTGTTTTCATACATAGAAAAAACCCTTATTGAGTATTCATATATACTAGGCACTATTCTAAGAATTTTACATTAAAGTTATCTAATCCTCAAAGCAACCTTATGGAATAGTATGCTCTTTATCATGCCCACTTAACAAATGAGGAAATCAAGACGGAGAGGTGAAGTAACATGCTCGAGGTTGTATTTGCTAGTAAGTGGCAGAGCCAGGATTCATCCTAAACAACCAGGCTCAAGAGCCTTAATTCATTATACTATATTGTCTTTGGAGTTATTTGAATCATAAAATATATAAACATTTATAAAAATCAAAACATTGAGAAAAATTACATAGTAGTTTCTCAACTTGTGATAGAAATCAAACTGAGCAAAAGAAAAAAGTATTCTGAATTTATCATGCATTCTGGTGGCTTGAAGGAAAGCAGCCTGGGTAGATTAGATTTGTGGAGATAAAGGCTGTCTATTGTCAAAGGCTTAAATGCTATCATTGTTTCTTTATCACAGCTAAAGCTCCTGAGTACCCTTTCCTTTCCTTATTTGCTTAGCTTTCTTTCAGGGTAAGTGTCTTTTTAAAAGACAGTTTGCAGATGGGTCCAAGGCCAACCAGTATTGACCTGGGCTCCCAAATCTGGATTATCAACAATGACCAGGCTCTTGTCTGGTACCTTTCCCAAAGATCAACAAAATGGTAGCATTTGTTCCAAGGAGATTAAGCTCAGTTACTGCCTGGCTCCCATCTTCTTCAGACTATACCTAGGACTTTCTTTTATCCTTGAGACTCTGAATTCCTCCTGTGACCATTTCTGGCTTTGAAAGCTTGTCAGTTTTTGGTGTGCTAAAATGGTTTCCATCTAATGCTCTTAGTACTTTTAGATTGTTCACAATATTTTTATTTGAGCTTTCTGCCGTATTTTTAGTATCAAGGTGACTGGTAAGTATTTTATTCATTTATTTGGTATATTAAATGCTCTGAATGCTGCTTTCCAGTATCTTAGAATGTTACTTTACTATTTCATTTTTAATTCTTAAGCATCTTAGTTATCCCTAAATATTAATATTTGAGCATTTTAAGGGTATTAAGATTTTAGTTTAGATTGTAGGTCTCACTAAATTTTTTGTTGGAATTGCACTCAATTTTTTTGGTTAAAATGCATTTTTTCCTACATCCATTATTAAGACTTTACTGTATACATTGACTTTAGTATTTTACAGTGATGCTTAGAATTTCAATAAGATGGTGACTATGCAAGATCATTTTATTTATGTAATTTATTAAGTTTTACTCATATTTGATGACTAATAAATCATTTTAACAGGATGGGGTCACAAAAAGATGAAAAGGGATCTACCATACTATATATTTTCAGTCTCAAACAAATTCACATGCATCATCTTTATAACTGTCCATTTACTCTAAACAATATATCATAACAGTATAAAATAAATAATACCAGCCTAAATGGGAAGAATGCTTATCTTTGCGTTAGGTGGTTGTCTTTTTTTTTTTTTTTTTTGCGTTAGGTGGTTGTCTTAATGGGGTTTCTAAGGAAGCAGACTCTAAGACTAAGACTGAGTGTACATAATTTATTTGGAAGGTTCAGAGGAGCTGGCAGGGAAATGAGAAGGTGCTAAGAGAAGGGCAGGCAGCTAATACAGGGTACATTATTAAGCTAGCTACAACAGAAGCTAACTGAAACTTAGTTTCATGGGCAAAACTGGCAAATAGTGTAAGATACAGAAATAATCTTTGTTTCCTCCTTGGCTTTTGAAGATTGGTTAACTATCATGAATGACACAGTAACTACCTGGACCAGGAAGCTCACACCATCAGACTACCTCAGTGGAAACAAATGGTCGTTGATGTTCTTCACTCCAGTACTGAAGACGAAAATTTGGGAAAAACTAGCCAAAATCTATAAGACCACATGAGATGTCATCTTTGTATTTGGATTCAAAACCCATTTCGGTGTTGCCAAGACAACTGACTTTGGCATGATTTAGGATTACTTGGATAATGCAAAGAAAAATGAACCCAAACATTGAGTTGCAAGATAGAGGATGTATGAGAAGAAAAAGACCTCATGAAACAGTGAAAGCAACGCAAGAACAGAATGAAGAAAGTTAGAGGGACTGCAAAACCAATGTTGGTGCTGGCAAAAAGTGAACCGGAGATTCAACAACAGAAGGAGTAAAGACTTGGCAGTGACTTTATCTGTGGTGATTGTGCAGATTTTTGATGAGAGAATTAATAAACCAGGAATTAAAGAAAAAAATGAAAGTATCCTCACAATCCCTATAATGTACCAAACCATAGCAAGGACAAACACCCACCAGAACAAGAGATGTGAGGCATCATCTCAAATAATCACTCTGTTTATCTAGTAAATGGGTACATTCCTATTGCAACTTGAAGGTACATGCTATAAAATAAATGAACTATGGATTAAAGTCATTTGGAGAATCTACAAACACTTTCTCCAAGAAATGCTTCTCCAACCTAAGTATAATTTTTCCGATTTAATTCTTTCTCATCTTTAAAGCTTTTCTGGTTCCTCTCAGTATTTGTCTGACTTGAATCTTAGGGTCTTTTCTTTGGAATGTGCCATAGCAATTATGTTTCTCAAGGTCAGGTGATAGATGCCAACTAGGAGAGCGCAGTTCCAGGTCCTGGCTTCACCGTAATTCCAAAGCTCCTTTGGTTAATGAAATGCAAGTGTGATGGATTATTATTTCTGGATCTTGACTCTGTAAACTGGATTAGTGCTTGCAGTCACTGGACTGCTAAAACAGACTAGATGGCTAAGACTAGAGCCTTATGGGCTAAGTGCCTAAAGGCACTTTTGGTCACTTACTGCCCGCTAAGGTGGGTCTATTCAAGAGTGATAATCTTCTGAAAGCTAAACATAGTGAAAAGGCTAAGTGTATGTAAACTATGTATCTGTACCCAAAACTAATATTTGTAGATGTGAAACTGATTGAGAATAGAGAAAAAAGGTGGAAAACGTGTGTGTGTGTGTGTAAGTGAAGAAATGCCATTTCCCCCCTAAACTGTGCAAGGCTATAAATCATACTATTTGAGACAATTATGCATGTATTTACTTCCTCTGAATTATATTTTCACAACACAGTTGCCAAGCATTGGTCTATTTCTACTGCAGAGAATAGTGCCTGGAATTTGTCAGGGTACCTCTGCTGTTACTCTGTGGGTTGTGTGATTGTCAGAATTACTTTCAGTGTCCATGCATGGGAAAGGTGCTTGCGGTGGGTGGGAGGTAGGCAGAGGGAGAGGTAACAGGAAATATGAAGAGTAAGAGATTTACCTAAGAAGAGTATTTTCTTTCTCAGAAAAGAGAAGTCTGGTAAAGAAATATAGTGTATAAAGCAGCAAATATTTAGGAAAAAAACCCCAAATTTTTATTTTAAAAGACCAATTTATAAAATTTTATGCTGTTAATAATTCTTGAGTAAAACAATTTTATGTACAGCATGACTAATTTCTCATATCAAAATTTAGTAACAATAATGGAAATTTACAGCTGGAAGGAACCTCAGTACTCTCCTAGGCCTTGCCTAGGATTTTCAAGAAGAGGAAACAGAGCTAAAAGGTTGACTTGCCAGAGGTCATAGTCAGTGATAAAAAGGCTAGGATCTAGGTCTCATCATTTCCTCTCAGATGTCCTTAACACAAATAATTTTGAAATATTAGCTTTTTTTCCCAATTTGCAGAGCTTTTCATTTGAGCTCCACAACACATTTTCACATAAATAATATTTGTAGGAAATATAAGCATTGCACCACATCCCAACATGAACATATTTCAAATCTGTACATCTCTACTTTTAATTCATTTTTTTACTGAGAGAACAGTCAAGAAAAGATATTTGTATATAGGTATATATTAAGAACTATGCCTTAGACTATTCTTACCAATTTCATTAACATGAAATACATCTGAATTACTACAATCTTTTAAATTTACAGCAACCATCAATCTCAAAGATAGACCTATTTTCTAAAAGTCATGCCTTCTAAAATCAAGCAAATTATCAAAGAGGGGAAGTGAACATGAATCTTTTTGAAAATTATCCAGCACTCTAATTGAAAGTCTTTTGCCCTTCTACCATTTTTTTTTTCATCTTTCCTCAAAACTACATATAAATAATATGAGAAAAGTTCTTCATCAATCCATACAAAGTTTTTAAGCAACAATGTAATACTACTTCATTAACAAGTCCTCTGAGTACAGAATTTTTTGGTGTGGACATGGAACAGACTGAAGGAAGTTTCAGTCTTTGAAATACTAGCTCAGACTAAAGGCCAACATGGAGAGGATGATAAACTAGTCTGGATCCACTTGAGAAAAAGACTCGTTTTCAATAAAAAATATGGTGAATACATTTGTATTCTTAAAAATGCACAACTGTTTATGTTAAAAATAAAACAGCTTTTGGGGGAAACCTTAATAATGAATTAATCCAATCCATAGCACAGTTTTTATAAGAAAATATGTTCTAGGTTCCTTGTTTGGAGGTTGGGAAACTGTCCTCCTTTTGTCATGGATGATGGCCACTGGCATAAAGGCAACATGGAAGCTCAGAGAATAAGCCCTCCTCTCCAGAGGAACACAGCATGAGCACAGTACAAAGACAGCATTAGTTATGTCTTCATAAGTCATAATCCATAATCCATAATACCTAGACTCATATTACTAGTGAATGGGACAATCTATAATAATGTGATCACAGTGATTACAGGTCCGAAAGGGAAAAAATAAAATTTTGTCCAACCCATAAAAATCTGACCGGATCATGAACATCTAACTAAGTTTCTAGTTTATGTCATATACATTCCCAAATCTCATCATCACCAAAATCTTAGGGTATAGGTATTATCATCCTCATTTAGCAGATGAGAGAACTGAGAGACTAAGAAAAGACAAAACTCTGGCTGCTTGACACATCTCCAAAGGCAAGAGAAACAAAAGCAAAAACGAACTGCTGGGATCTTCTCAAGATAAAAAGCTTTTGCATGGCAAAGGATATAGTCAACAAAACTAAAAGGCAATCTATGGAATGGGAGAAGGTATTTGCAAATGACATATCAAATAAAGGGCTAGTATCCAAAATCTATAAAGAACTTACCAAACTTAAACCCAACAAACAAAAAATCCAGTCAAGAAATGGGCTGAAGACATGAATGTTTCTCCAAAGAAGACATACAAATGGCCAACAGACATGAAAAAATGCTCAACATTTCTCATCAACAGGGAAATACAAATCAAAACCACCACAAGATACCACCTCACACCAGTCAGAATAGCTAAAATAAACAACTTAGGAAACAAAAAATGTTGGCGAGGATGCAGAGAAAAGGGAACCTTCTTACACTGTTGGTGGAAATGCAAACTGGTACAGCTACCCTGGAAAACAGTATGGAGGTTACTTAAAAATTTTAAAGGAGAGTTACCTCATGACCTAGAAGTTGCACTACTAGGTATTTACCCAAAGGATACAAATATGGTGGTTTGAAGGGGCACCTGCACCAGTGTTTATAGCAGCAATATCTACAATAGCCAAAATATGGAAAGAGCCCAGATGTCCATCAACAGATGAATGGATAAAGATTTGTTATATGTGTGTGTATGTGTTATACGTGATATTCCATTTTCAAAAAGAATGAAATCTTGCCTTTTGCAATGGATGGAACTACAGTGTATTATCCTAAGTGAAATAAGTCAGAGAAAGACAAATACTATATGATTTCACTCATATGTGCAATTTAAGAAATGAAATATATTAACATAAGGGAAGGGAACAAAAAATAAAACAAGATGAAAATGGAGAAGGAGGCAAACCATAAGAAATGCTTAACTCTAGAAAACAAACTGAAGGTTGCTGGACGGAAGGTGGGTGGGGGAAAGGGGTAATTGGGTGATGGGCATTAAGGACAGACCTGATGTAATGAGCACTGGGTGTTATATGCAACTGATGAATCACTAAATTCTACTCCTAAAAGAAGTAATACAGTATATGTTAACTAAACTGAATTTAAGAATTAAAAAAAAAAGTGTGATTCCTTTGCTAAGATGTGCTGAGCTCTATCACAATTGTGTGACTTAAATGAGCTATAAATTAGTGTTAATTCTTTCCTATAAATAATTCTCATTGTTCTTTAGTCTAAATTAACAGCCTTATTAAGTGTGGCTAACTGTCAGGCCAGGGATACATGGACAAAACCAAGCCCAAAGACCCTCAAAGAGCTCAAATCAGTGGAGAAGTTTAATATATAAATAAACTGTTACAGATTAAGGCGATTGCAATGAAATGATCACACAGAAGTGGGGTGGTAGCATGGAAGAGTAAAGGATTAACTTCATTTGAATTTTCTGGGGAAGATTCTTTTTTTTTTTAAAGATTTTATTTATTTATTTGATAGACAGAGATCACAAGTAGGCAGAGAGGCAGAGAGAGAGAGGAGGAAGCAGGCTGTCCGAAGAGCAGAGAGCCCGATGCGGGGCTCGATCCCACGACCCTGGGATCATGACCCGAGCCGAAGGCAGCGGCTTTAACCTGCTGAGCCACCCAGGCGCCCCTGGGGAAGATTCTTAATAGAAGATGACTTTTTTTTTTTTTTAAGATTTTATTTATTTATTTGACAGACAGAGATCACAGCTAGGCAGAGAGGCAGGCAGAGAGAGAGGAAGGGAAGCAGGCTCCCTGCTGAGCAGAGAGCCCGATGTGGGGATCCATCCCAGGACCCTGGGATCACGACCCGAGCCAAAGGCAGAGGCTTTAACCCACTGAGCCACAGGTGCCCCTAGAAGATGACTTCTGAGGGGTACCTGGATGGCAGAGTCAGTTGAACACCCACTTCCTGGTTTCAGGTCAGCTCATGGTCTTAGGGTTGACAGATGGAGCCCTGTGTCAGACTCTGCACTAAATGAAGAGTCTGCTTGAGTTTTTCTCTCCCTCTCCTTCTGCCCCTTCTACTCATGCTCACTCACTCTAACTCAAATAAATAAATTAAAAAAAAAAAAAAAAAAGGATGACCTTTGAGATTATTTTTGAAAGATAAAAATGAATTCGTGAGATTGGGAAGGGCCAAAGAGCATTCCAAGCATTTGGTAGGGCCTGGAGACTTCTCCCTTCTGGTGTGTAATTATCAGCTGTCCAGCACTGCTGGTATATAAAGTAAGAGTGGGGCCTGTGGGAGCTGAGACTGGAGAGGCAAAGGCAGATTAAAGAACCTCATGTGTGCCTGTTACAGTTTGAATTCAGCATAAAGCCAGTAAGGAATCATTGGTGGGTTTTAGATCTCGGAGATAAACTTTATATTATATTCAAGTTTGAAACCGATGATTTTGGTAATAGATGGATTAACCAAACACCCTAAAAGGGCCTCTAGATATCATACATGATCTGGCTCCTTTGTATTTCTCCAGCTTGATTTTGAGTCATCCTCCTCTGTCCTCTATCTGGCAACACTAAACCACATTCAATTCTTTTTTCTGGGCATTTGTACAAGTGGTCCCTTTGCTTGGGAATTCTTTCTTTTCATTTTGAGGGTCTAACTCTTCAATTTATCTTTTAGATCTTAACAGGAAGATGATTTCTGTTGGAAAGCTTGCACTAACCCTCATAAATTGGCGCTACCCATCTACCATGTGCTACTAAGTCTGCTTGTACTTCCCTTCTCAAAGCACTTACTTCACTGTCATGTGACTAACTGCCTGTTGATTTTCTCTCCAGTTACTGTGAATTTTCTAAGGGCAAGTTGATGGCCTGTATATCTATAATACCTAGTACAGGGCCTGCAATACAGACATTGTTCAAAAAATAGCTCTTGAATGGGTGCTGAATATGAAGTGTGCAGCTAGCAGTAGATCAACTGGGTGACCAATCATAAAGGCCTGAACTGAAGAGAGCTGGGATCAATAAAACTTAGTGACTTGCCAGAGTTAAAGAGGGAGAGAAAAAAGGAAAAAGATTAAGTAGTGAAGGATAGTTACCAATTTTTAAGAAAATAGGTAGGACAACACAACCATGGTTGCCTATAAACTCTCTCTCTGACCCCTCTCCTATTGCTCCTACCTCAGTTTTTCCAAAATGCCAGACACACTCTTGCTTCACAATGTGCAACTGCTGTTCCTTCATCCTGGAAAAATATTCCCCAAATGTCCCCATGGCTTGCTCCCTTACCTCCTCAGGTCTTTTCTCAAAAGGTAACTTTATAGTGATGACTTACCTAAGCATCCCACTTAGAATTACAACCCTATCCACATCTTGGCTCTCCTTAGTTCTCTTCCCTCCTCTATTTCCCCCCCACAGAATTTATATCAGACACACAACATATTTATTTGCTTTGTCTTTTCCACTACAGATATGTTCCTTGAGGGGTAAATATTTGTTAATTTGTTTACTTCACTACTGTACCCTCAGGGCCTAGAACATAGTAGGCATTCAATATGTTTAATTAATGATTGAACAAGTGAATTAACAGTATCATCAACATTGGTAGAGAGTGGGAAAAAAGTATGCAGAAAATGATTATGTTCATTTTTAAA
>ML102080.1:9878-51747 GCA_003697995.1 Taxidea taxus jeffersonii | reverse complement strand
TGTTCATCAAGGATATTGGTCTGTAATTCTCTTTTTTGATGGGATCCTTGTCTGGTTTGGGGATCAAGGTGATGCTGGCCTCATAAAATGAGTTTGGAAGTTTTCCTTCCATTTCTATTTTTTGGAACAGTTTCAGGAGAATAGGAATTAATTCTTCTTTAAATGTTTGGTAGAATTCCCCTGGGAAGCCATCTGGCCCTGGGCTTTTGTTTGTTGGGAGATTTTTGATGACTGTTTCAATCTCCTTACTGGTTATGGGCCTATTCAGGTTTTCTATTTCTTCCTGGTTCAGTTTTGGCAGTTTATATGTCTCTAGGAAAGCATCCATTTCTTCCAGATTGTCGAATTTGTTGGCATAGAGTTGTTCATAATATGTTCTTATGATTGTTTGTATTTCTTTGGTGTTGGTTGTGATCTCTCCTCTTTCGTTCATGATTTTATTTATTTGGGTCCTTTCTCTTTTCTTTTGGATAAGTCTGGCCAGGGGTTTATCAATCTTATTAATTCTTTCAAAGAACCAGCTCCTAGTTTCATTGATTTGTTCTATTGTTTTTTTGGTTTCTATTTCATTGATTTCTGCTTTGATCTTTATTATTTCTCTTCTCCTGCTGGGTTTAGGCTTTCTTTGTTGCTCTCTCTCGAGTTCCTTAAGGTGTAGGGTTAGGTTGTGTATTTGAGACCTTTCCTGTTTCTTGAGATAGGCTTGTATCGCTATATATTTTCCTCTCAGGACTGCCTTTGCTGTGTCCCACAGATTTTGGACCGTTGTGTTTTCATTATCATTTGTTTCCATGGTTTTTTTCAATTCTTCTTTAATTTCCTGGTTGACCCATTCATTTTTTAGAAGGATGCTGTTGAGCCTCCATGTATTTGTGCTCTTTCCACATTTCCTCTTGTGATTGAGTTCTAGCTTCAGAGCATTGTGGTCTGAAAATATGCAGGGAATGATCCCAATCTTTTGATACCTGTTGAGACCTGATTTATGACCCAGGATGTGATCTATTCTGGAGAAGGTTCCATGGGCACTAGAGAAGAACGTGTATTCTGTTGCTTTGGGGTAGAATGTTCTGAATATATCTGTGATGTCCATCTCGTCTAGTGTGTCATTTAAGACCTTTATTTCCTTGTTGATCTTTTGCTTGGATGATCTGTCCATTTCAGTGAGGGGTGTATTAAAGTCTCCAACTATTATTGTATTCTTGTCAATGTGTTTCTTTGATTTTGTTATTAATTGGTTTATATAGTTGGCTGCTCCCATGTTAGGGGCATAGATATTTAAAATTGTTAGATCTTCTTGTTGGACAGACCCTTTGAGTATGATGAAGTGTCCTTCCTCATCTCTTATTAGAGTCTTTGGCTTAAAATCTAATTGATCTGATATAAGGATTGCCACCCCAGCTTTCTTCTGATGTCCATTAGCATGGTAAATTGTTTTCCACCCCCTCACTTTTAATCTGGAGGTGTCTTCAGGTCTAAGATGAGTTTCTTGTAGGCAGCATATTGATGGGTTTTGTTTTTTTATCCATTCTGAAACCCTGTGTCTTTTGATTGGGGCATTTAGCCCATTTACATTCAGGGTAACTATTGAGAGATATGAGTTTAGTGCCATTGTATTGCCTGTATGGTGATTGTTACTGTATAATGTCTCTGTTCCTTTCTGGTAATACTTTTAGGGTCTCTCTTTGCTTAGAGGACCCCTTTCAATATTTCCTGTAGAGCTGGTTTGGTGTTTACAAACTCTTTCAGTTTTTGTTTGTCCTGGAAGCTTTTAATCTCTCCTTCTATTTTCAATGATAACCTAGCTGGATAAAGTATTCTTGGCTGCATGTTTTTCTCGTTTAGTGCTCTGAATATATCATGCCAGTTCTTTCTGGCCTGCCAGGTCTCTGTGGATAAGTCTCCTGCCAATCTAATATTTTTACCATTGTACGTTACAGACTTCTTGTCCCGTGCTGCTTTCAGGATTTTCTCTTTGTCGCTAAGACTTGTAAATTTTACTATTAGATGGCGGGGTGTGGGTCGGTTCCTATTGATTTTGAGAGGTGTTCTCTGGGCCTCCTGGATTTTGATGCTTGTTCCCTTTGCTATATTAGGGAAATTCTCTACAATAATCCTCTCCAGTATACCTTCTGCTCCTATTTCTCTTTCTTCTTCTTCTGGAATCCCAATTATTCTAATGTTGTTTCGTCTTATGGCATCACTTATCTCTCGAATTCTCCCCTCGTGGTCCAGTAGTTGATTGTCTCTCTTTTGGTCTGCTTCATTATTCCCTGCCATTTGGTCTTCTATATCACTAATTCTGTCTTCTGCCTCATTTATCCTAGCAGTAAGAGCCTCCATTTTTTATTGTACCTCATTAATAGCTTTTTTTATTTCAACTTGATTAGACTTTATTTCTTTTATTTCTCCAGAAAGGGTTTTTATTTCTCCTGACAGGGTTTCTCTAATATCTTCCATGCCTTTTTTGAGCCCTGCTAGAACCTTGAGAATCGTCATCCTGAATTCCAGATCTGACATATTACCAATGTCTGTATTGATTAGGTCCCTAGCCTTCCGTCCTGTCTCCTGCTCTTTTTTTTTGTGGTGAGTTTTTCCGCCTTGTCATTTTGTCCAGATAAGAATCCGCTGTTCTCCTCGTTAAGTGAACTTGGTCTTGGCTGGATTTCTTTGATCTTCTGGGGGAGGGGCCTGTTGTAGTGATTCTCAGGTGTCTTTGCCCCAGGCGGAGTTGCACCGCCCTTACCAGGGGCCGGGCTAAGTAATCCTTTCAGGTTTGCTTTCAGGAGCTTTTGTTCCCTGAACGTGCTTTCTGTAGAGTTCTGGAGGACGGGAATGACAATGGCGGCCTCCCAATCTCCGGTTCAGAGGAGCCGAGAGCTAGGGGCCCCAGTCTTCAGTGCGCCTTCAGAGAAAAGCGTTCAATCCCTCCGGTCTCCCCAGCCTCCAGCCGCGCCCAGAGAAAATCGTGCGTCATCAGTCCCGTGTCACTGGCTTCTGGGAGCTCCGAGCTCACCCAGCCTGTGACCAAGCGTCTCTGTCTCTGGCAGAGTCCCACCTGGAGTCTCCGGACCCCGTAGATCCCTGAGCTCTCCCGGGTCGGAGTCTCCCCGGATCTTGTGGGGACCCCTCGCACAGAGCACCGGCCAGTGCCACAGAGCACCGGCCCGTGTCACAGACCACTAGGAAATCTCGGCTCTGTCTCCGCAGCCGACTTCCCCGCTCTAATACCTGTGAGCTCTGCGACACTCAGACACCCCCGATCCTTCTGTGACCCCGTGGGACCTGAGTCCACGTTGCCCCCGTGAGGTCTTCACCCCAGTTTAGCCTCTGGAGCGATGTCCCTCCGTGGAGCCGACTTTTAAAAGTCCTGATTTTGTGCTCCGCTGCTTGCCGGGAGCCGGCCCCTCCCCCCGGGGTCTCTCTTCCCGTCGTGTTGGATTCACTTCTCCGCTGGTCCTACCTTTCAGAAAGTGGTCGATTTTCTGTTCCTAGAATTGTTGTTTTTCTTCTCTTCGATCTCCTGTTGGATTTGTAGGTGTTCGGAATGGTTTGATAGGCGATCTAGCTGATCTCCTGCTGCCTGATGTCGTCTCAGCCTCCTACTTCTCCGCCATCTTGACCTAAACTGCTATATTTTTGACCTTCTACGGGGATGGGTTTTTTACTCAAGAAAACTGCAAGGAGACTTCGGGGGTCCACGGCAATGTGCCCCACAGTCTGGATCTGGTATCTCCCCTGGGGGCCGAGAGGGGGAGGCTCAAAGGCAGGAGGATGTGGCTGGGCCTCCATGATTAGAAGCCCAGCTTCCCATTCTCTGAACAGTCCCTGTATGGGAGATGCGTGGGCTGATCTTAAAACCGGTCTGTTGTAAGGGGACCTCTCGGAGGGGAGCAGGACCCCCAGAGAGAGGCAGCCTGCAGGAGCTCAGGGGTGGGGGGCAGACTGTAAAGACCAGCCTGAGGAGAGGCTTTGCCTGGTTGAAAATCGAGTGAAGTTGGAGCTCCTGGTGAAGAGTCTTGAATAAGGCACAAAACACACACACACACACACACGCACACGGAGAGAGAGACAGAGACAATGAGAGAGACAGAGATGGAGAGACTGATGAATTACTTGATTGTTTATGTAACACAGGGGTACTAATGCCAACACCCTGTTGCTATAGCCTATGCCTGGGCGCCCTTTGCCCTCCCCTCCCCGGTCAACCTGGCCTGGATTCGGACGACGCACGCAGGGATGAGCGCTTCCTGGACAGCTCCCAGCGCTGAGATTGCTCCCTTGTGGTGAGCACCAGCATGTCCCGGAGTGGGACATGGGGCCACAGACTGGGGGGACACTACCCTGTGCTAGACGAGGACACCAAATGGTTACCAGCGGAGGCTCTGCAGGGTGGGGAGGGCGAGGAGTCCATGGGGCATGACCGGCTCGATTTGATTCCGACGGTTCTTAGTAGCAGAGCGCCCGAAGGAGAGTCGCAAAGCTTTGGTCCACGTCAGGGAATCTGGGAAGGGGGGTCCTCAGCGAGCCTGCCCGCTGGAGCCCCGCCACCACACAGATAGTCTTCCCACCAGAACTATCCCGGCTACTTCAGAAGCGAGGGAAAGGCCCCATGTCGGGAGAGGGAAAGAACAGGAGACTTGTCTTTGTACATGCATGTAGTTCTGCTTTGCTTTAATGAAACTCAGCATGGCTGACATGATTCTAGACCAGTCGTTTCCCATGTTCAGAGCTTCCTGGGCATAGGCATCACTCGGGGGAGCAAACCATACGGAGTCTTGGGTCTCCCACTCAGTGTAATTGGACACTTTGGGGGGAGCCCTGGGAACAGGCCGTCCCTGTGGCCGAAAGGACACATTTCCATTTTACTAAAAGCTGAACACTGGCTTCGTCTCCTCTATGTTCTTCCTCCAAATTAAAGCTGGGTCTGCGGGTGAGCAATTCCAGAGGGGCTGGGGAACCAAAGCTGCAATTAGATTTTTCTGCAGCGGTGTGATGACGGCTTATTTTGGCTTGCACAGAGGCAGGTGGGGACTGATTCTAACAATGGGCAGAATGGTCTATGAGTCACCCTCACGTCTTACTAAATGTTTGCCCACATGGAAGATTCCCTCCATCACTTGGTAATGATGCTATGAAATGGTGCTTCCTACTTGGAACTGCCTCCCGGGTAATTTATAGGACACAGAGGATCAGGAATGTAATTAGGTTTTTGTTGTTGTTGTTACTGCCCGGTGATTCAGATGCAATTGTTTCCTTGTCATTCCTGATTTCTGAAAAGTGTACTGTCCTTTCACATCCCCATGCAGAAGCCAGAGAAGGTTTACTGTTCTGCAAAACAACTTATTTCGAAGCTTTTCCTTTGTGCTCACAACAGTGATTAAAAATAGAAACTGTGAGCCCCAGAAAGAGCCATGAGCAGATCCTTTGGCTAGGTCATTTAGAAAAAATCCATTCTCCTCTGCATTTTGGGGAGAAGAGGCAGTATTTCCAGCAAGTGGCACTTGAAAAAAAATACCTATGATGGTGATCATGTGTCTTAGAGGTACAAATTATTCTTAGGATACTTACTGAAAGGATGACCTGATCACCAAGTTGGCACACAAAGGTGCTAGTGAGGGCTGCGTTGTGTTCTTATAAGCAATGGACAGTTGCTGGATGAGCTGTGATGTGTGTTTTGCTTTTCCTTGTAGGTCAATGCTCCTGTTCTCGGTAGCCTTGAGAACAGAAGGGAGCAGCCCTGCCTGCTGGCTAGTTGAAATGATGGGTGCAGCTCTGTGAGCATCGTGGCCCTTTCATCCATTCTTTCACTCAGTGTAGACTTATAAGGAGCTCTATGCCAGATACTGGTCTCAGCACTGGCAATACAGTATGGAACAAAACAGCCCAAATGTCTGGGTTACCCCAGTGTCTTGGTCGTAAGAGTCACTAAGAGTGCTTGATAGGCATTGACTGTACCCATGGAGACTCTGATTCAACATGTCTGGACCCGACTTGTCCGACTAAAGTAGAATAGGAGCTGCACATGTAATTTCAAATTTTCTAGCAGCCACATTGAAACCAAAGTATAAATAAGTGAAATTAATTCTAATATCTTTTATTTAAACCTGCATATTTAAAATAATGTCATTTTGACATTTAATCAATATAAAAATAATAATGAGACATTTTGTGTTTTTTTTCTTTGTACTGAGACTTAAAAATCCAGTGTGCATTTTCACAGACAATACAACTCAACTGGGAGTAGCCACATTTCAAGTGTGTAATGGAGCCTGTGGCCTGTGGCCACCATATTGGATGGCACAGGTGCACACAGAGCCTTGGGATCTGTAATTTAGCAAGGGGTCCAGGTGATGCTCATGAATGAGTAGACTAGATGACCTGTAAGGAAGCTCCCCATTCTAATACTCTATCAGAATATCAGGGCAGGGCGCACATGCCTGTGTCCACCACTCAGCTGGCAATTAATACATTCTTCATCTTTTCAGAACATCAGTTTCACATCTCATTTACTCTTCCCTGCATTGCCTCCCTCCCGTCCTCTGTCTCTAAACTGACAGTCAGAGCTTCTTCTTAACAAAGACATAATGGTGTTGAAGAAGATCCAGAGAAGAACATTTTAAGTGATCAAGAGGATAAGGAACCTGTCTTATGAGGATAAACTAAAAAGAACCAAACTCTTCAAGCTAGAAGAAAAAGGCTGAAAAGTAACGCCCATCAAAGTCTGTGAGGTCATGAAGTAAATGGAAATGCTGAACACGAACGTCTCAAAATCCAAAAACAGCAGAACAAGAGGGCCTGTTGGATAGTTTGAAATAGTTAGCTTTAGGACAAATAATGAGAAAAAAAGACTTCTCAGGCAGCGGATACAAAAGTTAGAGAGGTCGTTCCCTGTGGTATAGCAACAAATAAAACGCAAATAGATTCAAGCAATGTTTTAGTTTGAGCCATAACTTTTTCTTTTTCTGTCTCTTTCTTTCCTTTCTCTCTAAAGGGAGAGAGAACGTGGGGAGGAACGGGGTTAGGGGCCGAGGGAGAGCGAGACTCTCCAGCAGGCTCCACGCCCAGTGTGGAGCCCGTACATGGGGCTCGATCTCACGACCCTGAGATCATGACCTGAGAGGAAATCAAGAGTCGAGCACTTAATGGACTGAGCCACCCAGGCACCCCAGTTGAGCCAGAACCTTTTCTGGTATCCTGAAACATTTCATATCCCCCGAGTACATAGTTAGGTTCAGTGTTAGAAAACACACTTTCCATCTGTACACCCACCAACTCACCCACACATCTATTCACTGAACTTTGGAAGGGCCTGTTCCACGAAATTGGTTTTGTTAGAGGTTCTCATACATAGACCTTCATTTAATATATACACCCATCACACAGAGTGGACCCTATTATATCTATTTTACAGAGGAAGAGCAGGCTCTGAGAGGTTAAGTGACTTGCCCAAGGACCTGGTTGTGGGGCCAGATGTCTACAAGGCTGACCCAGAACATTCTTATGAGCAAACTTAGAAGATGCTTCTCTCTCAGGAGATCTATCGCCAAGGCTGCCTTCAGTACATCTCGTGAGGCCAAAGCCAGCATTCCCAGTGCCCTACCATGTCCAGGGCTGTGGGAATCTCCTGGCAGGCTTTCCGGCAGCTTTGGTAATATGTAGCTGCAGATGCATTCAGTCAGCTGGCTTTGTTGAGTTTTCTTGGACAACACGGCGTGACAACGCTCACTGCTCCTTTACAATGACTGGTAGTGGAGATAGTCACCACGGCGTGTGAGAATCCCAACAGTACACAGTGTCAGAACTAGAGAAAACATTAAGATAATCTTTTCCGACTTCATTGTTCTTGGTAACAGCCCAACTGCCATGTGGTAGTGACTTTGGCCCAGAGCTGGGATTGATGACACTGTGGCCCCCAGCCCAAAGCTCTTTTCTAGTTGGTAGGCTTTGTGCATAATGTCTTTGCCCTGCTGATGCCAAACAACTCAGAATCTGACATTCACTTGCAGACATTTGATGGAGACACGTGAAATATATCACATTAGACTGAAAAATCATTAGGACGAATAACAACCAAAAATGATTCACAGCTTGTAATTGAAGATTCAATGTTGGCAAAAATTATTCTGGGTGACTTCAGAGGAAAAGGGGACATTTCCCACAATTGCTTTGCTCTGTCCTACTAATATGGCCTTGGCACCTGCTGTTTTCTCCATCGGGGCTCCCTCCTCGCTTGTCTCTCTCCCTTGGAGCCATATCCGGAGATACCTAATGTCTATTAGTTAGAGCAGAGCAGGCTCTTCTCTAGTAGCAAATAAACCCGGGTTGCTCAACCCTCTTATGCAGAGACCCCATTCCCCACTCACAACACTGGGATGTGGGTTGAGTAGATCTCCTGCATGGCTGTCCTTCCTCCTCTCACTGACCTGGGTTCTCCTAGTGGCAATGACGCTGGGGTCTAAGCTCTTTCCATACCTCAGCTACCCATCTTAGAGTCCTTTCCTTTAGCTGGTTAGTGTCTTTATTACACGAACCACCACATTTCCTGCATGCCTTCGACCTGTGCGCCACCCCTGCTCCCCGCCATTTTCCCTGGTCGTGCTTTTCTCGTCCTAGACCATCAGTACAGGCTGGATAATTAGATGCTATGCTTAATTGAAGGCAAAGGGTCGAAGGCTACTTTGAAACACATGGGCAGGAAAGAGAGGCACGGCTTAGCAGATGCGTGAGTGAGAAAGACCGGGCGTGGTCATCTACCGTAAATGCGTGAATCTTTGGTCAACATGTTGTTCTAATCACATGAGCTAATTGGGTCTCTGGCTGCACTGTGGTTCCAGTACATAGAAGGTGACCATCCCACCCGTCTTGGAGCAGTGTGTTCAGGTTTGGGGGTTATGAATGAAGAGATTCAAATAAACGAGGAAGTGAAGGAATTGGAACCTTCAGAAGAACCGAGAAAAACAAGGCACCTGATTTCAACTGTTTGTAAGTCTGTAGTCGGCTTTGGGGTTGGCAAAAGTGCCTTTGTTGACCCCAAGGAACAAGGCGTAATTCACAGACAGGTCTGTTTGGATTCCAGATATAGGACAAAGTTTGAGTCCGCAGGAAGACTCCAAGAAGGAACTGGAGCCGTGGGATGTTGGCAAGAGTGCTTTCAGGGGAGGACGATCTTGGAGTTCAAGAAACAGCAAAATGTTTGAGTCCTGTTGGGGCTGGAGGGGCTGTAGGAACTGGCGGCAGAGAGGGAGAGGGTTTCACAATTTGTCTTCTGGGCCATAGATGGACATAGATTCTGAGCCGTGGATGGACTAGGCCTGTGTGACAGGACATTTGTGGGAAACAGGAAAAGAGGGGCAGGTTCGGGGCCTGTGAGAGCAGCTGGGGGGTCAGGCAGGAAAGTACGGGGCCAGGCCGCTGTAACGGGAGCAGGATGAGAGCAGTTGGATTCCGGATTCCAGACGCACTTTGCTGATCAGGCCAGGAGAGCGTCCCCCGGATCGGATGTGGGTTTGAGGGGAAACATCATTCCTGTGCTCATCTGTGGTCTGAGCGACATGGTAAGTGATGGAGCCTCCCCTCCCTTCTGAGCAGATCTGGATTCTAATGATTTGTTAGTCACGGAATCTGGCTGCTACCCAGTCACTGAAGAGGAGTGCATCTCGCCGTCGCTCCTGCACCACAGTTGTGAGCCCAGCGACAAATGCTTTTAGCTCCTAATGACCTTCGTCAAGTGTCCTCGGGAGATCACTCCCGTTCGCTCTGGCGGCAGTTGACCCGGGAGGAGGCGTGTGGCTCTGGGGCCGGCTGACTCGGGCTCATTGGCTGTTGCAGGCCCCCCCGCCCGCCCCATGTAGTCATCAGTTTACTGAAGCTAACATCTGTGGCTGAAGGGGTTTTGCTGGAGAGAGCTGCTTCTGGGTCCTCCCTAGAAGCCTATGGCCAGGAGGCCAAGGTCAGGGCTGTTGGAATTCCCACGGCATCACAGCCTCCATGACGGGGGCTCTGCCCATTCTCACTTCTGCCTCTCATCTTATTTTTGCCAAGGTCAAAGGCATCCACGGGGAAAGGGGGGAAAGGGGGGAAAGGGAGGGAGCTCTCTCTTCTGAATGTGTCTCGGGCACCGGGGGCTGTCTGCTGGTCACCTGTGTTTCTTTTGCTCCTTGCACACACTCAAGTCAGAGGCAGAGACATCGTTCACTGAGCTGATTCCCACAGGTCACGCCTTAGCCCCGGCTACCCCCACGGGCATGTGAGGGAGACAGGCAGCCTCCCTGCCCCGGGCCCTTGACAGGCCACCAGCAAACGTCACTCGGCTAACAGATGCAGGGGGCGAGAGGCATGTCCTGTGTCTCGGGCCACCTAAGGAGCCTTTGGAGGGATAGCCTGAGTCTGGTATCACCCCGAGAGGGACGGTTAGGAGGGACCCCGCAGGCGGAGCATGGCGTGATCTGGGGCAGCGGATGCCAGTCTCGGCTTCTGGGGAAATGAAGGCTGGTTTTGGTCCAGTCACAAGCTCACTCCTGGGCAGTCCTTCCCCCCCGAGGGTCTCCGTTTTCTCAGCTGTGCACGGGGGTGACAATGCCCATCTCCCCTCCTCCCCGAGTACTGTCGGCGTCAAGCCAGCATGAGGACGTTGGCTTCTGAACTTGCAGTACAGAGCACTTCCTCTGCCCTCCCCAGCCCTGTTCCTGATGGCTCTGTCGCCCTTCTGCTTCCTTCCTTTGCTTGGTCTTCCCGTCCGTCCGTTCGTCCATCTGTGCAGTCGCGTCTGTGCCCGCCCCACGCAGCAGCAGATGGGAAACGGCGGGAGGCCAGCACTACACATGCTGTGTCTCTTACCCTTGATTCACACTGGCTGTGCGGCTTTGCTGTCAGGTTTGTATGATAATGATTTTTATGTATTCCTAGTGTATTGACCCTTTTTATTATGAACTGACCCTCTTTACTCTAGCAATATTTCTCGTCTTTGAGTCTATTTTCTGTGATATTGTCATTGCAGCTCCTTCACAATTACTGTTTGCAGAGAATATCTTTTTTCATCCTTTTATGCCCAAGCTATTTGCATCCTTTTAATCTAAAGTGTTTTGCTTGCTGGCAACACATAATTGGATTTTGGTTTTTCTTTTCATCAAGTTTGAGATTCTGTGTCTTTTGATTAAAGTGTATAGAATGTTCACATTGTCAAAAGTTCATAAATAACACAAGTAAGACCAATGAATTAGTAATTCGTAGGAGTTTATGGTGCACACACCAAAAAGACAGTTTGCAAAGTGGGAGCACTAAACCCCCCACGCGAGGAGGCACAAGGGTGTGCTGCCCGGTGCTCACACGGTGAGAAGGCAGTGGCTGTGTATTCTCCACGGTGACTGGTTATAATATTAGAATTTTCTTAAATGCTAGGGAATTGGTTAGCGATGACCTCCTACCTGCCTTGGGAACCACTGCAAGTTTTGCTTATGATTTTTAGGGGCAGAAGCAAGAAACGGCCCAGGTCAAGTTAGTCTTGCAAAATAAACTAAACGAAGCTTTGCTTGTATGGCTAACTTGGTTTCTGTCTGCTCAGGGAATCTTCAAGGTTGGTTTCCGTCTGGTTTTGATTTTAACAACATCTACTGTAATTATCGACACGGTTGGTTTTGCATTTCATCTTGCTGTTGTCTTCTGCAGTTCTCACCTACTTTAATTCCTTTGCCCTTTCTTTACTGCCTTTTTTGTGTCTGATTTTTTTATGCTGTAATTTTTCTTCCTCTGTTCATGTTTAGGTATATTTTAAGCAACTCTAGTGCAGTAAAGTTAACATACAGTGAATTGCTAATGTTTAAAGTTTTGTAACTTGATACATTTCAGTCACCGTGTGCCAGGGGCATCATGGTGCCCAGCCCAGCCCTGTCACCCCACCCACTCTACCTGTCCCTGTCCTGTTGCCCCGCCCACCCACCTGTCCCCGCCCCTCCCTTCGCCCCGCCCCGCCCAGCCTCACAAAACCACTGGCATTATTACTGCCAACATGTATTCATTCATATAACCTAGAATTTTATATAAATGGAAACCAGCAGTATGTTTATTTCATCTGACGTCACTCAGCATGACTATTTTTGAACAATAAACAAACACGATTGTTTGAAGATTCATCCAGGTTGCCGCGTATGCACAGTTCGTTCTTTTTTTTTTTTTAAAGATTTTATTTGTTTATTTGACAGACAGAGATCACAAGTAGGCAGAGAGGCAGGCAGAGAGAGAGAGGAAGAAGCAGGCTCCCTGCGGAGCAGAGAGCCTGACGTGGGGTTCGATCTCAGGACCCTGAGATCATGACCCGAGCCAAAGGCATCAGCTTATTCCACTGAGCCACCCAGGTGCCCCCACAGTTCGTTCTTTTAAACGGTGAGTAGCGCCCTGTGATGGGTGAATGATGGACAGATTGATCGCAGGTGGATGGAGAGCTACTAGCACAGATAGAGTCACACGCTACATTTTGTTTATCGGTTCACCTGTCGACGGACATTTGGGTCGTTCCCAGGCTTAGGCTATTATAAATTATGCTTCTATTAACATTCCCAGCCAAGGTTTGGTGCGGATGCAGATTTTTATTTCTCTTGGCTGTATAATTAGTAGTGAAATTGTTGGCCACCTGGCTAAGTATACTTTTATAAGACACATAATTTGAAAATATTTCATCCCACTCTGACACTTGCCTGTTTTGTTTTCTTCGTGACGCATTTTAAAGAGAAGGCTTTGATGTTGACGGAGCCCGGTCAGCCAGACCTTTCTAATTCCTCACTCATTTTTAATCAGTGCTTGCTCCCTCTTTCCGTATTCTTTTATTTTAAATTCTTTATCTTAGTTTTAATCATCTGTGTTTTGGAAATTTTTAGTCAGGGCATGGTTGCACATTCCAGCCCACACCCAACAGGCCACACCTGAGCGAATCGGTGATCGTGTTGTCTCGGGTCTCACTTTGTCTTCCCTGGGCACCACTGTGAAGGTTGCGTGAGCAGCTATGAGGCATGGGAGTGCCCACCCCGGGGCAGGCACACGATGGGGGCTTCTTCTCTTACTCTTGGCATGCTTGAGACTGTTCATAATCCTAACAACATAACTGGTATCCATCCATGCACCATAACGCGCCATGGAGAGGCCATTGCTACAAGGGTCTGCCCATGTCTCCAAGGTCAAAGTTCTGTAGGCTTCCTTCCTCACGTCTCGTTTCTGCCGCAGCTCCTCTGCCTCTTCTCTGTATTTTTAGAGCTAAACTGAACATTGCTTAACTGGAAGCAACTTCACCAGCAGCATGAACACACATAGAAACATGGAGAAAGCTGGGTCCAGCTCTCTTCACCGCATTTTGGGGTGAGATGTTGCCAACTGCCTACAAGTGATGCCGACACGCTGGGCAGTGGAGGAAAGCGAATTTCTGGGGCAGAGCCCCTCACAGTGAGAACCACTAAGATGTTGTGGCTTACGCTTTATTTGTCCATCACAAGGTGCATCACCTTGTCTTTGGCTAATCATGGGCTTCTAAGTGATTTCAGACCATTTTTGGTAATGAATGTCAAAAGGTGATAAAAATGCTCTTTTCTGAAAATCGCCCTCACTTCCCTGGCAATCAAAGGGGGGATTGACATTTCCGGGGTACCCAGACCACTTTAGTGGCAAGTGTGGGCAGAGGAGTGGCTGGAGGACACCACGTGGGCATCCCTCAGGCCTCCAGAGCACTTCCAAGCAACCCGTGATGGGGAAAGGACCCCACAGAAATGACCTTGGCCCAAGTCCAATCACGCTGGATTTTCTTGATTCAGATGCCGGGCATAATGACAATTATTTGGAGTCAGAAAGTGTTAGCTGTGGATCCTTCTGGGCTTTCAGCCCCAGGTGTGGGGAAGGGTGACCGTCTGCTGGGGGTGTGCCTAGGTTGGCATGTGTGACCCCGAGTGGGGCCCACCAAGTCCCTTGTCTACAGACAACCACCCTGAAGTTGGTTTGGATGCATGGGTTGGATTGGGTAGGCACTGGCCTGTAAAGGGGCCAAAGGAGGAGTAAGGTATGGTGAGCTTCACCGGACCTCCAGAACCAGCTCTTTGACCTGTAACAGGACCTGGAAGGGGACATCGAACAGACCTTCAGAGGGATCAGCTTCTGCATTTGTGAAGACGGAGGTGTTCGTGGTGAAGTGGGCTGCTGGTGGGCTGACTACAAAGATTTCTCACTTATACAGACAGGCCTTAGGGGAACCAGAGGACAGCCGGGTCTTTCCAAAGCAAGTGAACCTATCTAATCAAAGTCAGGGATCATTATGTCGTTTTCTCGGACAACAGGGTTTCCTGGGAAATTGTTATACAAAACTTAAATGTGCTCATCCTCAACCCTGCGGGGGATGATCTGTGGATGACAAGAACCCCCGCGACTTTATCCCCGTGCAGCAGAACCGAGAAATAGCCTCTGAATTAAACTCAGTTACACAGTCCAGGATTTGTGCTTATTAGTTTTTCAATTGAATTATGGAGTTTATTAAAAAATAAAAGACAATTTGAATATTATCTATCAGGCATCCCTCCAAGTTACCATAAAAATGTGATTTAAATGATGAGAATGTATTTTTAAAAATCAGAAATGCATATTTACCGCGTCCCATGAAAATTTAATGGCTAAATATTGTGTGCTTTTCATTCAATTATTGTGCAGATGAATTATGTATAGGGAGTACCTGGTGCTTATTTCCTTATTTACATTTAGGAGAAGCTCTCCATGCAGATGATGGGCAGGGCGGGTGCAGGAGGGGCGGGAGGGCGGGGTCTGGCTTCGCTCCACACAAGCGGCCATCTGAAGCCTGAATTGGGAAAACAGAAGAAGGTTTGAGAAATTCGGTGCGCTTGGACAACTCTGGCTCCCGGCAGACAGTACCGGCCACTGATAACTCACCTGATTCCAGAGTCATTGCTACCCAGCACTATGTGCACGTCTCCATGCTGCACTGGGGACCAGCTTGGTCAACAGCCCGTGACCTCCAGCACCTGCATTCCATGCATGAGACCAGGGTGCACCACCTCTTGTGTAGGGTCACAGAGCCCCGTGCAGATTTCCTCGCCCCTCACCGCTGCGCCTTCTACCTGGCAGCAGTATGTAACTGACCCTCTCCACGTGGGTCCCCTTGAAACGTGGCTTCTGGAGGTCACCCTGGCCACAGCCAGGAGCAGGGCATAGCAGGGATCTTTCCTCCCTGACCTTCAGCTGAACAGTGAGTCAGACCCCTGGTCCCGCCTGGGTTTTCTGCTGGGTCTCACCCTGGGTCCCAGCTCCAACTCCAGTTCCCAGACCTTGATCTCAGATTCTTGCTGCACTTGGAGCAGCACTTGGAGCCTGTGGTTTCAGAATTGATGGGGTGGTCTGTGCTGCTCCTGCTGGATTTGGTGCCGCTGGGGTCTCTGTTCTTCACGGCCCCGCTTCCATCCTCTTTATACCTGACTCGTTGGTTTTCGGTGCAGTTCCTGGAAACCAAACTCTAGACAGTTGATCCAAAATTGAGGGGCCCTGGTGTCGCTGCCTACTGGCCACCACGCCTCCTCCTGAGTGGCTGGCCAGATTCCCCGTGGGAACCCCCTGGCTTTCTGCCTCTAGGTTGCTTCCTGATTGGTACAGCGAACCCTGTCTGCAAGAAAGCAGCTGCTGGCTTTCATATTCCAAGTCGGGCTATTCCTGGTCCCTACATCATGTGTCCTAGCCGCCCCCCCCACCCTGCAGCACTCCAATCTACCCCTCAAATGGGGGTCTATTTGTGGCTTTGAGCCCAAAACTCCCTTTGCCACTGTCTCTTAGACATCACTGCATTGGCGGGGGCTTACCCAGCCACCCGTTCTAAGAGAGGAGCCGCACCCTTGGCTCAGGGGCAAGGAAGAGCGCCTTTCCCCACCCCTGGCCTCCTGCTGAGGTCTGCGGAATGCGTACTGGGACAGGGGGTCATCATGACCACCTCTCCTCTGTGCTCGGTAGCCCAGGGCCCCGCCGCTCCAGAGTTGCTCGCCCTGGCTGCCTCACTGTGCCCTGCTGGGCCAGCTTCGTTGCCAGCAGCATCCTCAACTAACCAGCCACCTGGGGGGATGTCACAGTCTATTATGCATCTATCAACTTTAGTAAGACACAGACTCCAAAATACTAATATGTAAACAGTGGTATATTTTAGAATTGCATCTTTATCACCATCATTATTCCCTGTTTTGAAGACTGAATATGCAACCCACATCCTTGCAGGAATTCTTAACTTGTTTAGTTAGTCCTATTCCTATTTCATTTTTTCCCTTTATTTCTTATTTTTTTAAAAGATTTTATTTATTTATTTGACAGAGATCACAAGTAGGCAGAGAGGCAGGCAGAGAGAGAGGCGGAAGCAGGCTCCCTGCAGAGCAGAGATCCGGATGTGGGACTCGATCCCAGGACCCTGAGATCATGACCTGAGCCAAAGGCAGAGGCTTTAACCCACTGAGCCACCCAGGCTCCCCCATTTCTTATTTTTTAAACTTATCTGACTATGGCTACCGTTTTATGCCATAGCTATTAACGGCCAATGGGAATATGTTATGGAAACATATTCTGAGGAGTATTAGGTCAATATATGAGAAGCCCATGGTTCATAACAGACCTCCAGTATCCCACCCCCCTCCTTCTTGCCTTCCCTTCCTGCCAGCCTGACATCGAGTTTTAAACCTTCCATGGAAAGCTCTTTCACCTCTGTTTTTTGATGAATGAAAATCCTGTCTGTATTATTTTCCGGGGACAACAGATGTGGGTCCACGAGGGACTGTGGCAGACAGAATTCTGAGACTGCCCACGAAGTCCTTACCCCCTAGTGAACACATAGCTTCTCCCACCACTGAAACACTAATCAAAGTGCTGCTCTGAAGGGGTTTCCAGAAGCGCCCAGAACACTTGGCTTTAACACTGGAAGATTATCAAGATGACCTAACCAGGTGAGCCCTTAAAAAAAAATAAAATAAAAACAAGACCTTTCTGTTGCTGGAGCGAGAGATTCAAAGCACGAAGGGCATTTGATGCATGAGAAGTTCTCTAGGGCATTGAAAATGGCAGGAACCATGTGACAAGCAATACAGGTGGCCTTTGGGGGCTGGAGCGGCCCCTGCTGACAGCTGGGACCTCAGTCCTGCAACCACCAGGAACTGAATCCTGTCACCTCCACTGAGGCTCCAGCTGGGGATGCAGACCCGCGGACTCTGTGAGCCGAGACTCTGACTGTGCACGCCTGGCCTCTGGCCCGGAGAACTGGGAGGGAGCTAAGTGACAGGTGTTGTGTGTGGTCATTATGCAACAACAGAAGAGCAGCCTGGGGACATTTTTTTTTTCCTTTTTGCAGAGGGGGAACTAAGGCTAAGACAA
This sequence comes from Taxidea taxus jeffersonii, assembly GCA_003697995.1. NCBI lineage: Eukaryota > Metazoa > Chordata > Mammalia > Carnivora > Mustelidae > Taxidea > Taxidea taxus. The sequence continues at coordinate 34,368 of ML102080.1, read as the reverse complement.
GTAAGTGGTAGCTCACACTCTCTGATGTGACTCCCCTAGGTGCCACACCGGTCCCCAGAGGTGGGACCGAGGTCCCCACACAGGTGTCCCTTTCAAATGACAACTTTGTTAAAGAAGAGGAAACACCTGGTTTTCCATCAGATTAATCCAATTAATCATCTGGAGCATCAGCGATTGCTTATCAATATTACAAGCCCCTCTGAGCTCTGGGGAACTGGAAACAGTGTCCGCCCTTCCTGCCGCTCTGTCTTTAGTCCCCATCTAGAAACAGGTGCAGATGGTGTGATCACATGAACGCTGTCCTCTACCTGAGCTGGTTTTTTCCTGGGATCCTGTTGCTGAGGATCTGGGCCTGCGTGGCTCCCAGCGGGGCGCCTGTGGCGGGTGGGGGACAGATGGCTTTGCAATGGTGACAAATCTGCTTCTCTGCTGTCCTTCCCGGCTGCCGGGCTCCGTCTGCTTGTCCTTCCAAATTCGGCTGCTGATGAGAGGGCGCACAGAGAATCGGGGCTCTGGGGATCACATGCTCCTACCCGTACTTCCCTGTTTCCTGGGATCCCAGCACCAAAGTTAGCCTCAGTAAGTGGGCGCTGGAAGGAACCAGCTCCGGATGCCAGTTCATATACTCAGCCTGACTCTTCACCGCGAGGTCTGCCCACCTGGACTGGTCAGCCCAGTGTCCATCCAGAACACCACAGGGTGTGACCTGGAGATCCAGGACCCCTAACTCTGTCCTGGGTGCAGGCGAGCAGACAGCTCCTGACTGTAGGGGACCCTGCACACCATTAGCTCACACCAGCAAAGCTCCCAAAGCATCTGTGACTGCTCTACCTGCTCAACGGTCCTTGGAACGACGTGAGCACTGAAAAATGCAATGTCAGTCACCAGGGAGATGTGAATACTTATTTTTTGGGAAAAAAAAGAAAACTATATTATTATTAAAAAGAGTATAATAGGATGGACTTTCCTCAAAAAAATTAAAAATAGAAATACAATACGATCCAGCAATCCTGCTTCTGGGTATTTATCCAAAGGAAATGAAATCAGGGTCTCAGATGTTACCTGTATTCCTGTGTTCACAACATTCTTCCCAATGACTGAGCTATGGAAGCAACCTAAATGTCCTTCAGTGATGGAATAAAGAAAATGTGGGGTGCCTGGGGGGCTCAGTGGGTTCCTCTGCCTTCGGCTCAGGTCATGATCCCAGGGTCCTGGGATCGAGTCCCACATCGGGCTCTCTGCTCAGCAGGGAGCCTGCTTCCTCCTCTCTCCCTGCCTGCCTCTCCGCCTACTTGTGATCTCCACCTGTCAAAGAAATAAAATCTTTGAAAAAAGAAAAAGAAAATGTGGTGTACACATACTGTGGACTATTACCTGGCCCTAAAACAGAAGTCCCAGCATTTGTGTAACATGTGTGGACCTGGAGGACGATATTCTAAGCGAAAGAAGCCAGACACATACAGACAGACACTGAGTGATCTGATGTGGCCGAACTTAGGGAAGCCGGCAGGAGCTAGGGGGGAGGAAGGCTCGGGGACATGGGGGTCCGGGGTATAGAATCTCAGTTGTGCACGCTGAATACGTTCTGGAGACCTCATGTGCGGCATGGAGACCGTAGGTAACACTCCGTTTTGTGTACTTGTTCTCACACCCACAAAAAGTGGCTCTGTGGGGCGGTGGGAGGTTCATTGCCTTGACTGTGCTGATTATTTCACGATGTACATGTATGTGCCATCATCACATGGTACACCTTAAATATATACGAAAAAATAAGGAAAAGTAAGGTATAATTTCAACTCTCAAATAGCTTACGGAAATAAAATACAGACTCGCGTTGAACGAGGTAACGTGAGATGCAGACACGGTTACTGCATATCGTCCCAAGCCTGAAGAATCACAGTGGGTTGAATTTGGTCGGGCATGTTTGTGGAGGGTATAAAACTTGAGCTGGATCTTGAAAAAATTAATATCCAGTTCTAGAAGCCCATCTTTATTTCAGATAGACACATTGATAAATACATGCACTGGAGAAGGTTTGGAAACAGGAAAGATTTGAGAAAGCAAACATTTCTTATCATCCCCTAAGACTGAGATACCAAGCTTATAAAACTTTTATTTTGCCCATTATCCTAGTTCATTTCTTGTATCCTGACTAGAATTTATACTTCCTCTGGGACTGATACAGTTCTGAGACATCTTAAAAATGAAGAACAGTGTAGAATACAAAAAACTTCTTAAATTACAGCAATCCTCTTATGGCCTCATGAAAACTTCTTGACTTCTGTTAATTGATTGTATCCTCCTTGGTTCTTGGTTCTTCATTACCAAGGCAAAAGAGAAAGGCATCGACTTGTGTTTCTGCTTTCTGCATCCAAACTTTCTGCTCTCTTTATCCAGGTGTTTACTTTTTTGTTCCAATGGGAGCGAGTTGAGACCGGCTGTCTCAATGCAGCTGAACAGAGATCCAGCCAACAGTGCTTAGATACAAGGGCGGTTCAGAGTTTACGAAACACTTTCATAAACATGTGGCTGCAGCCCACCCCCAGAATGGGAAAAGGCCAAAGTACATTTATTAAAAGCATTAGGCAAGGTCAGATCAGGAAGCCATGCTAGGAAGACCCTGGGCACTGAGTCCAAGGCTGATTGGCCGTTTTCTTCCAGATTCGGGAATGGTTGCAAAATTGTTTGCTTGAGATTACCAGAAAGAAAGACCCCTCCTAAAGCAACCTGTATTGCTCTGAGATCCTCCTCTATCAGGGGAAGACACAGAGAGGGCATCCTAGCTGGGGCTGTTATAAGGGACCAGCCAATCACAGAAGGTCTTAGAAGGGAGAAATTTCCCAAAGGGGGTTGGATCGTTCTTGCCTCCAGACCATGGGTCTCATACCTGTTATTTTAGCAGGAAGAAACGGGACCTGCAGATCAGGTAGATGTCTATGCTGGAATCCAGGGGAGGAGTGAAGCGTACTGGAAGGGAATGAGGAAGAAGGTCCCGAAGCATTCATGCTGGGAGGTAGGGATTCTCTTGGGTGATGTGAGGGTTGGAGCACTGAAAGTGAGGAGGAACAGATGCTGGATATGGGTTCACAAAGCAGGGTCAGCCTCCTCTGTTTCTTCTGTGCAACAGAAGACACACGTCTCTTAAAGGAAACGAACTCAAGGAAAAACTGCATTCCAGACTTGAAGTAAAAATTACCCCAACTACGGGGATCACATTGTACTCTGCCTGTAACGAAAATCTGGAGAAGAGAGGGTCCCACATCAGATCCTGCAGGCAGAGGACTAGAGAGAGATGGAGTGGTACCCAGCCACTGATTTCGACAGAAAAGAGGCCCATCCTAGTCATTGTTGAGGAAACAGGATCAGAGGTTGACCCACCACAGACCACTGTCCCCTGTCCCATGGGCACATGTCTAAGCCTCAACCAGTGTTAGCAATCGAAGGGGGTGAGCCTAGCAGCAGAATCTGGGCTTTAAGGGAAACTCTGTGCCTTCCAATATGAACTCCACTGCTAACTGGCTGGCTGATCTTGGAATAAGGTTCCTCATCTCTAAAATGGGTACAAGACCTCTTTGGGTCGCTTGATTTAATAGATAAAAGTATAAGATGACCTATTAAGTTATGAATCCATTTTTAGTACAGGTGTGTCCCAATTATTGTATGGGGCATAGTTAATTTCAATATTAACTTGTTGTTGTTCTGAAATTAAAGTGTAACTAGGTGTCCTGTATTTAATCTGGGAACACTACTGATGTTGCATTCATTACCCTAAATACTTCTTATAGTAAAATCCTGGCACGTAGCAAGCATTAAAGTATTAATTGCCATTCTTTTTATTCTGTAAGGATTATCAGTTATAAGCCACTTATGTACTATATGAGAAAGCTAAAGCTTGAAACACTTATGCAACTCACCCAAGATGATACAGAGTTTTTTATATCTCCAAAGGTGGAACTCAGATCTGCTGATGCACTGCTGTTGACTTCTCTACAACATCTCACTGGTAACAGCAGCTCTCGGTAGACTGTTCTAGAGGCGATGGAGATCCATCCGTAGTTTTCTTTTAGTGATTTCTTCTTTGAGCCTAATGCTGCTTCCTTGCTATGTAGAATGACCAACAGAGTCAGCATCACCAGGGAGGTTGTTAGAAATGCAGAATCGGGGGCACCTGGGTGGCTCAGTGGTTAAAGCCTCTGCCTTCGGCTCAGGTCATGATTCCAGGGTCCTGGGATCGAGCCCCGCATCGGGCTCTCTGCTCAGCAGGGAGCCTGCTTCCCTTCATCTCTCTGCCTGCCTCTCTGTCTACTTGTGGTCTCTGTCTGTCAAATAAATAAATAAAAATTAAAAAAAAAAAAGAAAAAAGAAAAAAGAAATGCAGAATCGAAGTCCCATCCTTCATTAGAATGAGCCTGTTAGAAAAAATCCCCAAGTGGTTTGTTTGCACAAACACTCTTTTCTAACTCAGCTTCTGTTTTTGGCCTTCAGAGCAGTGGTTTGTACTCCTGCCTGTAAATTAGGATCACTTGAGAGGTTTTAGAACCTCCTGAAGTCTAAGCCGTACTCCTGGATTAAATTCCAAGGATTTTAATTTAATCAACTCAGGGTAGGCCCTGGGAATTGGTGTTTTCTTTCACCTCCCAAGTGAGCCTAATATGAAGTGTTGACTGAAAGCTACTAACAAAGCAGCAGCCCACAGAATGGGAGAAGATCTTCGCAAATGACACCACAGACAAAGGGCTGATAGCCAAGATCTATCAAAAACTCAAACTCAACACTCAAAAAACAGATAGTCAAGTAAAAAAATGGTCAGAAAACAGGAACAGACACTTGTCCAATGAAGACATACAAATGGCTAACAGACACCTGAAAAAATGTTCATCACATTAGCCATCAGGAAGATTCAAATCAAAACCACATTGAGATACCACCTTATAGCCCTTAGAATGGCCAAAATTAACAAGACAGTAAACAATATGTGTTGGAGAGGATGTGGAGAAAGGGGAAGCCTCTTACACTGTTGGTGGGAATGTAAGTTGGTGCAGCCACTTTGGAAAACAGTGTGGAGATTCCTTAAGAAATTAAAAATAGAGCTTCCCTATGCCCCTGCAATTGCTCTACTGGGTATTTACCCCAAAGATACAGATGTAGTGAAAAGAAGGGCCATCTGTACCCCAGTGTTCATAGCAGCCATGGCCACAATATCCAAACTGTGGAAAGAGCCAAGATGCCCTTCAACACATGAATGGATAAAGAAGATATGGTCCATACATACAATGGAGTATTACTTAGCCATCAGAAAGGATGAATACCCAACTTTTGTATCAACATGGATGGCACTGGAGGAGATTATGCAGAGTGAAATAAGTCAAGCAGAGAAAGTCAATTATCATATGGTTTCACTTATTTGTGGAGCATAAGGAATAACATGGAGGTCATTAGGAGAAGGAAGGGAAAAATGAATTGGGGGAAATTGGAGGGGGAGATGAACCATGAGAGACTGTGGACTCCAGGAAACAAACTGAGGGTTTAGAAGGGAGGATGGTGAGGGGATGAGTTGGCCTGGTGATGGGTATTAAGGAGGGCATGGATTGCATGGAGTACTGGGTGTTATGCATAAACAATGAATCATGGAACACTGCATCAAAAACTAATGACTGTATGGTGACTAACATAACCTAATAAAAACATAAAAAAATGAAAAAAACTACTGATTTAAGGAGCCCTTGCCCACCCAAGGCCAAAGAAGCTGGACCAAAGCAAAGTCTCCAACAATAGCTCTTTCCTTTGACATTGAGAGATTGAATACCTGGGAACAATTACCATGCCACATACAAAATTAGAACCCTGACCCACTCTCCAGCAGCCATTCAGGAAACCAGCTCGTAATCCACAGTGGCCCCCGACCAGGAATCCAGCCTACCACCCATGAGTCACACTCTCGGGAAGTCAGAGCACTATCTCTAGCGACCCGCTCAGGACCCCAGATGACAACCCATGTAACAATTGGCCAATTTTTGCTCCCACTTCCAACTTAAGACCAAAGGGAGAAAAGCACATACGCACCCCTCACTAATTGCAGGGGATACCTGAGCCTTCCCTTTTCCCACAACAAGCCTGTCCCACCCCTCTGCCTGCCTTTGAGTGTCTGCCAAGCCCCAGAGAGGTAACTGACTCCCTCACTGAGGCAACCTCTGAACAAATAGCCTTTGCTTGCGCTCATTTGGTTGGCCTCCATCTGTTTCCACAGCTGCTGGAGATGAAGTGGTTGCGGGATAGACACAGGGACACACAGGACAGACTTTGATAACATTCTGAAGTTGACATTTTCTCTTCCACTCGTGCCAAATCTGTCTCAGCAAACAGGAGGATAACAGTTCAATGAACTAAGTCCCTCATCCCCTCCAGCTCTGGAGTCCTCCAGTCCCTGGGACCTGTCCCCTTCTGGTCCGTGCTTCTGAGAGTCACTGCAACCCAGCCAGACAAGGACCCTGGAACCCGGCTGCCCAAGTTTGGACCTCAGCCCCATTTCTGATGAACTGTACGACTTTGGGTAAACAAGCAATCCCTTTGGGCCTTGGTTCCTGATCCTATCCCTTGCTGCTGTGCACGTTAAGGCAGCTGAAGCATGTAGAGCACTGGGCCCAGGACCCGGGGCTTACCCAGGGCTCTGTGACTGTTCGCCGCCTCTGGCAGTATTTCTGGGGGGTGCTGTTTTCTCCTCACTTTGTCACTCAAGCAGAGACACAGACTCCCTCCCTTCCTGAATCCAAGCATTGTCTATAATGGAATTTCATGAAGATTGGGGGAAAGGGAGGCAACCTTAGTCAGCTTTGACCAACAACAAGACCATAAGCTGGGCAGCTGGAACAACAGAAATTTCTCAAAGTTCTGGAGGCTGGAAGTCCAAGATCAAAGTTCAGGCTGATTCGGTTTCTGGTGAGAGCTTTCTTTTGGCTTATATTCAGCCACATTCTTTCTCTCCTCACATGGCCTTTGTAGAGTGTGTGCACACAGGTGTGGGGAGGCAGGGAGCTCACTCTCTGCTGCCTCTTCTTACTAATCTTTTTGGATCAGAGCCCCCACCCTCATACCTCATTTACTCCTAATGACTTCCTTCCTTCAAATGCAGCCACACTTGGGGTAGGGTTTCCACACATGCATTTGGGGGGAGACACATTCAGACCATAACCGAGGCATATTCTAGATACCAGGGAAACAACTCAACATGTCTGCCAATGGACACCCTCTTCCCTGTCTTATTCTGTCCTCAGTGGGAGCAAGGCTCACTGCCATGCTTTTGAGGGGCACCTCTCCTCTGATTCCCAGAGTCCCAGTTCCTTCAGCATTTCTGTCATCCAGGCTTTCCAGAGGCTGTTATTAATCAACTAACATGAGAATAGTCTGGCCCCAAGAGGGTTCCTTTTACTTCATTAAAGAGAATTATCAGCTCTTCTTATCTCAATACCTTCCTCCATCATTTTGATTTTCTTAAATCTTATGAAGTAATGGGTTCAATGGCCCAGTGAACTATTGCCATAATCATGCATTCAAACTGATTTATTGAGCTTCTGCGTGCCAGGCATTGTGCTGAGTGATGGGGGATGTAATGAGTCCTCTCGTGGAGCTAACATTTATGGAAAAGTAAGAAATCAGACTTAGAATGGGTGTCAGAAAAGACATGGGAGAAAAATGCCCTTTGATCTGAAATCTGAATAATGAATAAGCTTGCTTGGCAAAGGGTGTGGGGGGCCTGGGATGAGGGGAATGGAAGGCATAAGTAATTGGAGAGATCATTACTGACGGAGAGAGATATATTATCATTAGCAAATAAGATATCAGAACTTTAAAGGTGTTTTAGTCAAGGTCCAGCTGGAAAAACAGAAACCACTTGTCACTTTTTCTAATTAATTATTTTTTTTAATCTATTTTATTTATTCTTAAAGATTTTAATTATATATTTGAGATATAGAGAGAGTATAAGCAGGGGGAGGGGCAAAGGGAGAGGGAGAAGCAGACTCCCCACTGATCAGGGAGCCCAAAGTAGGGCTTGCTCCCGGGACCCTAGGATCATGACTTGAAGCAAAGACAGATGCTTAACTGACTGACCCACCCAGGTGCCCCCACCTGTCTTAACCAAAAGGAATTTAATAGAGGAATTTGTTTACTTTGGTAAAGAAAAAGCTAAGGAACCAAACTTAGGACAGCAAGACAGCATAGAAATTAGCAAGAGCTGGCAGCTGTTCTTAAATTTAAAAACTTACAATTTTTTTAAAGATTTTATTTATTTATTTGACAGACAGGGATCACAAGTAGGCAGAGAGGCAGGCAGAGAGAGAGAAGGAAGCAGGTTCCCTGCCGAGCAGAGAGCCCGATGCAGGGCTCGATTCCAGGACCCTGAGATCATGACCTGAGCCGAAGGCAGAGGCTTTAACCCACTGGGCCACCCAGGCGCCCCTAAAAATTTACAATTTTTATAAGATTTTTGTACTTTGTACTTTAAAACACACCATTAAGAAAGTTAAAATATAAGTCACGAGAAAATATTTGCAAATCATCTCTCTGATAAAGGATTGGTATACATAATATATAAAGAACACTTACAACTCAATTATAACAACAAACAACCCAATTTAAAAATGGTCCAAAAACTCTGGTAGTCATTTCTCCAAAGAAGACACATAAATGACTCATAAGCACATGGAAAGGGGCTGAACACCATCATTCATGAGGGAAATGAAATTAAAACCTCTTCACACCCATTAAAATTCCCAGTAGATTTCTAGGAATTTACTTGAGAGAAATAAAAATGTATGTCTTCACAAAGATTTGTGTACATGAATGTCCTTTGCAGCACTAGTCGTGATATCCCCAAACTGGAAACAACCCAAATGTCTAGCAACTGGTATAATCATATAATGGAGTGCTATTTGTTAATAAACAGGAATATATTATGGATACATACTACAACATGGATGGACCTCAAAAATGTTAGGCTAATTGAAGGAAGCCCAGCATGAAGTCTCCTTATTAAATGTAAATTTACAGAGCCAGAGGTGAGATTGGTGGTTAGGGGGATGGGAGTGCCGATCCACTGCAAACACACACACGGGAAATTTTTAGGGATGATGGAAACATTTTCAAGCTGCATTATAGTAATAATGTCTCAACTACAAATGTAATAAAATTGTCAGCTTCTACACTTTCATTGTTAGGATGGGTTTAAATCACACCCTCATAAAGCTGTTACAATTTTTACATAACACACCTTGTTGCTGTAACTTGAACTCCGTTTCTTCCGTTGACACCGTCATATTATCTTCTCACTTCTGTTTGTTTCTCTTGAAGATTTTCCACCTGTTTCTGGACAGCCTTTTTGTTCAGTGCCTAGTTAAGTTCATAGGTACCTGATACTTCATTACAACATTATGTTCCTCATTCTGGAGACTGCTTTTCCTCAAGTAATTATTAATCACTATTGTCAAAGGCCGTGTCTCATGCCAGCTGGCTTCCATGTCTGAGCACTCGTGGTCCATTCATCACCAAGGTGACACAGCTATTGTTCTCTCCTGGCTTCACAGCCTCGTCAGGCAGAGCATGACAGCGACCCATGCCTGCCACCCAATCCCTAACCCTTCATTCAGGGCCACTTCTTTAACTTGGAGTTAATGGAAACTGACCTTACTCGTTCCTCTGAAATTTGACAGGGCAGAGGGCCAATGGCAGGATGGCGCCTTTAAGGGCTTTCAGCTCTCCAACAGGACGTTGCAGAGTCTGCTGTGAACTAAATATGTTCATCCCCGCAGAATTCCTGTGCTGAGAAGCTAAGGCCCAGTGATGGTGTTTCGAGGTGGGCCCTTTGGGAAGTGATTAGGTTGTGAGGACAGAGCCCTCATAAATCTAATCAGAGGCCCTTGCTCCTGTCTCACATGGGCACACAGAAGGAAGGTGTCTGTGAACCAGGAAGCGGGTCCTCATCAGACATCAAATCTGTTGGTCATGGACCTCGTGGCTTCCAGAACTTCGAGAAGTCAATTTCTGTTGTTTCTATGCCACCCAGTCTATGATTTTTTGTTAAGGAACCCAAACGGATTAAGGTACAGGCGAATGGTCCATAGCGCATCAAGATGTAAAACCAATGGTCCATAGCGCATCAAGATGAGAAAGGAGGCAAAGGGAAAAATTGGCAAATTCTGTGTCCGGTCTTATGCTTCAAAGAAATGTGAATTTTCTTCTTCCTTTGTTTTCTAGGAGGAGAAGAAGAGAAGTTGTCTTCCCACCTCAGAGTCTATTAGGGGGAGATCTGCTGTTTTGGATTTCCCGTCATTTACTTTCAAATATTTAATACCAACCAACAAAACTAGAAAACACCAATCCCATCTGCCTCCCACACACCCTGCAAAGAAAGAAGAAATAATGCTAACTATTCTGAAAGTGTGGAAGAGGCAAAAATTCCACGTGGACCCTGCTACTGTGTGACCAAAGACCCCAAAGACTTTAGAAGGACCCTATGTTCTCATTCTAGAATCTTCTTCCAGGAAAGGGGGATTTGTCTTCTTGGTCGTAGAGGACTTGCATGAGCCTCAGTTGTAATAGCAACAGTTGCTAACAGCATGTTGGGAAGCAGAGTTTCTAAACGTTGTGGTTGACGTCCCATACCACCTTCCCTCGCCCACTGAAAGGAGACCAAGTGTTGGCACTCAGTGAGCGCAGAGAGCGATGCTCATGTTCATTATTAACTTAGTAATTGGCCATTAGAAGCACCTGTAGGCAAAAGTATGTAGAATAACATCGTCAAATAATTCATTATCCAAACCAGGATGGGAGCGTGAAAGGAGACGTTCTTAATCATCTTGCCAGAGCCATAGGAACAGGACACACCATCTTAGGTGTGTTACCTTAGTTACCTCAGACCTAAGGAACATTCCTGAAAGACTTGTGGCCCTGCCTGGAATCTCCTTTATCACACTCAGAATTTCCAGCAGTTCCAGAGCTTAATTTGCTTCGCAAGCAAGCTGGCCTGGGTGCAGTGGGAGGCCTAGATAGCAGAAGCCTGTGGCCCCAAGAGCACAGGTGCTAGAAAGAGAAGGCAGAGACCCGCGCCCATACTGGGGTGCCCCAGCCCCAGGTGCTTGCAGGGGGAGGCCAGACTTCCGGAGGCTGGGAGTCGGAGATCCAGGTGTGGGCAGGAGTAGTTCCTCCTGGGGCCTTTCTCCCTGGTGTGGGGACGGCTGTCTTCTCCCTGTGTCCTCACACGGTCATCTCTCTGTGTGTCTGTGTCCTGACCTCTTCTTTTTTTTTTTTTTTTAAAGATTTTATTTATTTATTTGTTAGAGAGAGAGAGAGCGAGCACAGGCAGACAGAGCGGCAGGCAGAGGCAGAGGAAGAAGCAGGCTCCCTGCTGAGCAAGGAGCCCAACGTGGGACTCGATCCCAGGACACTGGGATCATGACCTGAGCCGAAGGCAGCTGCTTAACCAACTGAGCCACCCAGGCGTCCCCTGACCTCTTCTTATAGGGACACCTGTCAGAGTGGATTGGGGCCACCCCCCTGACCTCGTTTTGACTCAATCAACTCTTTAAACACCCGCCTCCAAATATGGTTGGATTCTGAGGTCCTGGGGTTAGGGTTCAACATACGACTTTTGGGGGATACAGGTCAGCCCATAACACCACCTTCCTCACACCCACGACTGAAGACACAATACCCTGCAGTCAGAACCCCAAGCTCCCCTGTCTTTGCCGTCCCCTTTGCCCCCACCACTTGGTTCCTTCCCCAGTGCAAGCTCAGAGGACTCAGTGGCCCTGTGGCCAGTGGCCTCTATGGTCACGCACAGTGAGGGAGGAGGGAGCAGGTGGCCAACTTCCGAGTCCTGCAGTGTTGAGAGTCTGTGCCTTCAAACCTGGCTCTGTCCCTATCCCCCCAAGTGCACTCTGCACAAGGAGACCCCGGGGTCACTGCAGTGTGTGTGGGGGGGGTTGGGGCCAGTGTCCTGGAGGAACAGGGACAGGAGCCAGCCTCTGTTGTGGAGATGCTGTTGGCACAGCCTCTGAAGTCACAGAACAGCCTGCCGCCCGGTGTGCTCACCGGGAGCAAGCCGAGGGAGCCTCTCCTGGCAGCAGGCAGAGGGGAGCACCTTGCCGGGGACTGTCGGTGTGTTTGTGGGCGTCTGCCTGGGGACACTGCCACCAGCGCCATGGCCTGCGACAGTGCTGGGTCCACATGCGTTCAGAGCCCACCCGTCACGGTGGGAGACGCCGGACAGGGCGTGCAAGTCACAAGCAAAATCAGAAAATAGACAAAGTGACCTAGAGATGTGAAGTCCCCGTCAGCTTCCGGCTCCACGCCAGTGACGGGTGTGGCATCTTCCCTCAGGGGCCATGGTCTGGGGGACTCTCCAGCCCCTAGTTCAGGGTTCCCGCTCCAGGGGTGTCTCCCAACCGGAGCTTCTCCAACAGTGGATCCACTCACTGCCCCAGCTGGGCCCGCTGGTGTAGACGGTTGGCTGCACATACGTCCGCCTCCCGGGCTCACCGAGGCAGATCGTGCAGAACATGAGGCCTCAGTCCCAGTCCATGAGGCCCCGCTGGTTCAGAGGATGTCCCTGAGGATGCTCGTAACAAACGGCCTAGGATATCACTTCCTAATGACAGCCTGCGGGAACACGCTTTGAATGTCCACATAATCACGGCTGTTTCACCAACGGGACGCCTGTGAGAGGGACTGCCGCCCAGCGGGATGGCCCCGTCCCCGCTCCAGGCTGCTCACGCCCTTGAACATGGGGGGGCGCGTGGTGCAGAGCGGCAGCCCCGCCTCCAGCAAGAGCAGTCTCTGGACAGCAGTGGGGGAGGCCGTGGGAGGCCTGGATAGCAGAAGCCACATGAGTGCAGGCGCTAGTCGGAGAAGGCTGAGACCCGCGCCCATACTGGGGTGCCCCAGCCCCAGGTGCTTGCGGGGGGAGGCCAGACTTCCGGAGGCTGAGGGTCGGAGATCCAGGTGTGGGCAGGGCTGGTTCCTCCCGGAGCCGCTCTCCCTGGCGCCAAGCCCCCGCCATGCCACTGTTACGTCTGCGACACCCGCCAGCGACTCTCATCACTCTCCTCTCGTTTCCTTGCTTGTTAGGAAAATGTAATCATGGTGCCCGTCCCAGGACTGTTGTGGGATTAAATGAGGTGATGCACGAGAAACATGCAACAGGAAGGGAGTGGCGGTGAGTGGTAGCTACGCGCACCGCTGGCGTCCAGCTCGGGCATCCTCCAGGCGAGGAACGGGCTTTACACCACCTGCCGGGTCTGGCAGAGCGGATGCTCCTAAAGTTCAGTAAATGCTTGGAGAATGGACGAGTAAATAAACATCCTAATCGGAAATAAAACTGCATAGATACGACTTCCAAAAATAATGTGAACATGGAATGAAGAAGGAGAGGGAACGCTACACCCGAGAGAGTCTAATGGGAGGAAGTGCCTGTATTTGTAAATCGTACTTAGTTCTAAAACTCGGGAGCAGCCAACGCCTGTCTCGGGACTGTGAATTCGGGCTGCCTCTGAGGTGCATAACCAAGAGGGGAGGAGGACACAGGTGACCCCTGGGGGCCTCGGGCCGGTCCACCAGGGTCTGAACCCGGCCCGACCCTGTCCCCACGCGAGCCATCTGCCTGCTTCCTTACCTTGCGTAGCCCTCAGGTTGTCCCGAGGATTAGAAGCACATGTTCAGGCTGCCTCTAGGTCTCAGTTGCTGTTCTAAGTGCGAGCTGGGGTAATCTTGATTTTTCTGCTTCCTGTTAAATTCAGGTATTTTTCATCATCCTCAAGACACCTGCAAAATTCACCTTTCACTGTGGGACTCAGACCACGAAGTAACCCAGCCCCCTGGGTTGTCATCAGCTCGGGACTGAGAAGCAGGGAGAGGGCTCTGGACCCAGAGGCACATCTGAGCTTGCATAGAGCCGTCCGGGATGCGGTCTGCGCGGGAAGAGAGCCCCTGGCCAGGACGGTGCCTAGGGTGCTGGAAGCAGAATGCGCAGGAACAAAACGGGCAGGGAGGCGGAAGAGACCAGGGCGAGGACAGCAGAGGCTTTGTGCAGGAGGCAACAGGGCAAAGCCTGGGAGGAAGCCGGCCTGCCTGGGGACGCCCCAGATGGAGGCCAGGGCTTGAGGACTCGTGGCCCCCGGGTCCTGTGGCCTCGCTTGCAGGTGAATGGACTTCAGGATACAAATAAGTCCCAGTTTTGCACAAAGCATGACCCAGAGTATGGATGAGAGCCAAAATCATGGCCGATCTCATGTTCTAGAATGCCTTGATGCCCCTTCTTATAGCATGGTTTTGCCTTGAACTTGGGGAGTCGTTCTTTGTGTCCCCAGAATCTCACTCGATGCCTGTGCATTGGAGGCACTTGTCTTTGTTCGAGCTGCAACTGGGCAGTGTGAACAAGCCCTTGTTCCCGTGGTCCCGGCGATGGAGGTGTTGGCAGTCTGGCGAGGCCCGCTTCCTGGCTCAGAGATGGCGGTCGTCTCAAGCCCTCGCATGAGAGAAGGGGGAGGGAGCCCTCTGTGGTCTCCTCTGCAAGGGCACCGATCGCACGCACAAGGGCTCCATCCTTGTGACCTCATCACCTTCAAAGACCCCACCGCCCCCCACGTTCAGCCCGTAACAGTGCTCACGCAGTCCGGCACGTTAGGCCGGGCGGGGAGGAAAGCAGGTGCAGGTGGGGAATTGAGGCATGAATGTCCCAAAGCTGCGAAGGATGTGCCCCTTCATGGAGAAGGAGGGGTGCGGGAAATGCTGGGGAGTCGGTGCCGAACACATTTGCTTCTCTCACGATGAGTCGGCCCCGCCTCCCCTTGCCTGCCCCGATTTCTCTGGAGAGGGCCTTTCTGGAGAAAAAGTACAGATGGAAGGAATCTGTAATTTGGCCAAGGGAAGGATTAGCCACAGCGACCTCCTCCCGAAATGTGGCAGCATTTCCCAAGCCCTGGAGGGCACCCCTTGAGTCTCAGTACATTTCATGGACCCCTTAAGCCAAAAGAAATAACCAATAGTTCCATTTATTAATAAATAATTTATTAAGGATTTATGTCTTAATTACTTAGTATCTATTTGACCAAGTCTCTCTCTCTCACACACACACATACACAGAGAAAAATCACACCGTTGCTATTATTCTTAGCCATAATTACTTAATTTGGGGTGTTGGCACTCTGGGCCTTTTGCCACAGAGTGAGGTGGGTCTCTCCCTTCTTCTACACTGATTTCCACACGGTACCTGATTCTGATCACTGTGACCTCCAACACCCAACTCTGCGAGGGCAACGTGTGCTGGGTGTGCAGTGAACCCCGAAAACATCCGAGGTTCTGTGTGAGTTCACTGCGGGGCCGGCCCCGTGGCGCACAGTTCGGGACCTCAGGGTCGGAAACCCAGAGCAGTGCCGGCGTGAAGTGCGGTGCCACCTTCAGGCTCGGCTCTGCAGCGGTCATTTCGGCTCCTGTGCCCTGGCGTCGGGGGGGGGGGGGGAGTCGGGGACCTCCTGCATTCTAGCCCCCATGTCTCCCTCTAGACCAGGGGTCCTTCCTCATCTCCCTGAGGGGCCGTCCACTCCGGTCTCAGTGAGCACCTCCCTCAAGGTTCCGTCCATGCCCCTGCTCCGGGCTGCTGACATGATGCAGCGTGAGACTCCCTCCCCCGTGACCCTGGCCCAGGGCCCTCCCTCTGTGAGGTTCTCGAAGCTGGTGGAACCTCAGTCTGACTCCCCCTGACCTGCCGCCAAGCCTCCTGTCCCACAGCCACCTGGGCCCTCTGATCGCCCTTTATCAGCATGATTTCCCTTCTGGGGAGGCAACTTTCCAGGACAACGGGGCGGCGAGCCTCCCAGTCTGTTGTTCGCTTGTGTGGCTTGTGGGGCAAACGAGCCCAGGGTGCAAGGTTCTCCAGGCCCAGGTGGGGTGATATGCCGCCCGGGGGACTTCCTGGCCTGGCGGCAGTCCTGGGACGGGACTGGCCTACTGCTCGAGCTGCAGTGGCCTTTGAGGACGAATGGGCGTCTTCCCGCACTCTCCACTGCAGCTACGGGCTCAGCGCTCGGCTGGGAGGTGCTGTGGGGCCATAGAAACCCTCAGAGGCTTAACTCCCTTCCCGGACGTTCCTTCCATAACGGGGGAGGCGAGACACCTGTCAGAAGGCAGACACCCGTCGTGCACCCCGGTACGCAGCTAAGGGCAGCAGGGAGGGGCTACCAGTGGAAGCGCAGAAAGTCCTCCCACTGACCAGCGTTTGGTGGCGGAGGGGTCGTCAGCCTTGGCCTTGAACACAGGTGGGATTGGGGAGGTCACCAGAAAAGTCCAGATGAAGTGGAAATCCAGACCCTGGGAGTGCAGGGTGTTTGGTTGGGACAGCGAGACACGAGGGTGGACAGACTTACGAGGCCTGCCCCCAGGGTTGGGGAGCCCGGCAGAGCGTGGACTTGGGGTTGCGGACCAGCTAGGAGAACGCAGGCCCCAGGCTGGAGGCGTCCCGTGTTTCTATCCTGGGTTTGTTCTGCCTGCCCACGTCTCAGCTTGGTGCCTCCCTGTGAGCTTGTTTGCACAATGTGCTGGGGACCACCTGGGAGGCCGTCTGTGCGGACAAAGGCCTGCCGCCCTCTGGCACTTGCTCACCCCCACACACAGGTGGGCTGGCTGCGGCCCAATGCCAAGGGCTCGAGCTGGGAGCCTCCACCTGTGAGCTGGCTGCTCGGGGGCCAGATGGCGCCTGGCCTCCACTGTCCCCTTTCGCTCACCCTCCCGGCCGCGTGCGGTCACACGCATGCTGCACACACAGCAAACACGCACCCACACACCACGCCCTCCACGCGCACATGACACACGCTCCACGACACCACACACTCGGCACCTAGGACATGACATGCTCTAAACACACACGGCGACCCTACACACCACATGTGTGTCACATGCACCACATGTGTGACCCAGACACTCGCACATGCATTGCCCTTCCTGTGGTTTATGGGCACAATTTATTCCCCTCTGCTTCCAGGCTTAGCAGGCACCTTCAGGACTTTGGCCAGTTCGTTGAAGGTGATTCAGTAAAATAAGTCCCGTGATTTATCCACACGCAATAAGACTTCCATCCGTTTGCATTTCCATAGGGTCGTCTGGAGGCATGTGAGCCGGCCTGTCCAGCAGGACGGGGACCCTGGGTGTTCCTGACCACGGGCTCGGCCCAGGAGGGAGACCCAGAGCCTCCCTGAGATGAACATCATGCCGTTTCCAGAAGATCGTTGTAAAGATGAACAAAGACAACAATTATACTAAATGATCATCATTCCTTTATTTGCCTAATGAATTTTTTAAAATATAAGGTCTGAGGGTTTTACCAGTTCGACACCAACTTGTGGGCGCTTGTGCATGGGACGCTGGGTGTGCCGCCTGGGCGCAGGACGAGGATGCGGACACAAGCGGCCGGCGACGGGCAGGAGGACTGGACATTCCCACTGCTTCCTGGAGCCCCAACAGTCATGACGGCCAGAATCTGCCCCTGTGTTACTGTTTCCCTCGTTTCCTCCCATATCCTCATCAGAGAGTTTGGAACTACTCGATGGTCATGACACGTTGATAAGAGAAATGCCCGTGGAGAGGCGTCCCATGCGGCCTTAGAAGGTTACGTACCCACAGGCCGCCTTGGGTCCCTCATTCCGCGAATGGGCCTTGAAGGCTTACTCTGTACCGAGCACCACAGGAAGGGCTGGGATCGAGCAGAAACCTCGCCTGGACGTCCCTGCCCTCAATCCACCAGGAGACAGGCAACCGGGGAAAAACAAAAGAAAGATCTTATATACAAAATCATAATAAAGACTTTGTAGTGTCTGTGTACACATATCTACGTACCTGTGTTATGCACGGTATATCTCGTGTGCAGTACACATAGTGTATTCCTAGTAACACGGTGTGCATATATGAGCCTGCGTGTGTGCGTGTACATACATGGACGTAGCGTGTGAGGAGGGTCAAGGCCACGGGAAAACTTAGGGCAGGCGGCAGCAGGTGAGGAATGCCTGTATGGGAGACGCAGTTCCAGTTTAAACGGGGAATGGGGGCCCCGAGTAGATGTCTCTAGAAGCTGCTGTTTTCACAGCCCTTGAAGAGGTGGAAGAATGAGCCACGTGGATGGACATCTGGGCCAGCATCTTGCCAGGCAGGGGCAGACCGGCACGGTGGGGTCGGGGGGCCTGCCCTGTCTGCTCCTCCCCGACAGGGGTGACCCTGCCCACAAGGCAGTTTCTGCTCCTGATATGGAGCCACCTGGAGCCTGGCTGGTGAGGAGCCCTTGGCGGGCGGGCTCCGGCGGGGGAGCAAAGGCAGCGGTTTGCCTTGCCCCTTGGGGCAGCAGCCTGAAAGCCACACGTTTGGCCACATGGTGGTCCTCTTGCCCATTCCCATCCTGCCCATGACCTTTCTGCAACATCGTGTCTGCACTGGCTCGGGGTTCTTGGCACGCTTCCCCATCAGAAAGTCCCCGGATCGCCAGTGAGGGCCGTTTGGTTCTTGGGAAGACTATTCCTGCAGGTGGATGGGAGGCCCTCGAGCTCGCCTCCCTCCCAAACTTGCATCCTGGGAAGCAGAGTCCGCTTAGTACTGGTCTGTGCGTGTCACAAGCCCAAGCCGCTCTTGACCACGTTCTCCAGGCCCCCTCACAGAGAACGGAGTGACCCCAGAGCCTGACGGCGAGGTCACTGGGTGCCGTGTGCATCTGCTGGGATCCTGACTGGCTGTGGGTGACCGATGTCTCCTCGGGCATGGTGACACCTGGATCTATGCCAAGGTACATGGACAAAAACGTGAAGGTAGTAGAGTGTGTGTGCTCGGGTTCATATTTTCTTACTAATTAATGTGAGCCTGTCTTCCTATGGCCAGAAAGATGCCCAACATGAGCCCCAAACCTACACTTTTACAGCCCTTAACACAAAAGGATGAGAGTCCCATGTATTAGGGTTTTCCAGAGACACAGAACCAAGAGAATGTGTGTGTGTGTGTGTGTGTGCACAGGCTCATGCACGAACGTGGACACACATGGTGATTATGAGATTAAGGAGATTAAATCCCACGATTTGTAGTCGGCAAGCTGCAGACCCAGGAAGCCAATGGTGTGGTTCTGGTCCAGCAGGGGAGGCTCTAGACCCAAGAAGGTCTCATGTTTCCACTGAGTGTGAAGCAGGAAAGACGCCACGTGTCAGCTCCAAGCACTGAGGCAGCGGTGCCCCGCTTGTCTGCGGGAGAGCCAGCCCTTTCTTCCATCCAGCCTCCACGGCTGGGGTGAGGCCCACTCACACTGGGGAGCACCCCTGCTTTCCTCAACCAGAAACACCCAGAACCATGCCCGGACGCCCTGCGGCCTGTCGAGTTGACCTATGAAACGAACCGTCACAATTCTCCGTCTCGAAGCTTCTGTTCACCTCATTTACTGTGCGGATTCTGTTGGGCTCTGTCTGGTTCACCCTGTGGGCTGATCGCTGCGGATTGGGGACAAGAGGCCATCCTAGGCTCTGCCCTCAAGAAGCCCTGGGGAGATGGTGTGCAGGCCCGAAGCTGCAGGCGAAGTTCCACGAGACAAGGCTATACCGTCCCGTGGGGTCCCCTGGTTGATCCGTGATTTCCTGTACACGGTGTGACTCTCACGGCCACCACGTGAGCGGAGCGCATGAGAAACCAGCACGGTGGGTGGGGAGGTCCGCGACACCCAGCTGTGGTCACAGATCGGGGAAGGTGTGTGTCCCCGATGCTGTCCCTTGGCGCTCTGGCGGGGAGAGAGGATCTGCCCGAGGGCCTTCCCTTTTCTGGTGCCTTCCACCTGCAGGAGCTCGCCGCCGTCTCCTCAGCCCCAGGGCAAGCGCATTAGGGACGACTGGGGGCTACAGTGGTGGCCAACCCACTAAGTCAGGGACTGCTCGTTCACTCTCCCCCTGCCTCCCTCAGCTCTCACTGCGCCCCTCCTACCCGCCCCGCTGTAATTCCTGACCCGGGCTGGCTTCTCTATTAATTTGGTGCTTCATACCTCTCTAAGCGCAGTACGTCCAATATTACCCACCTGTGACTTCGAGAGCGGCTCATTTACCAGAGTTCTCTTTCTGAGTAAATAACTAACTAAGAAACTTGACCCTCCGAAGGTGGTTATGAATTCAGGAGTCGCCCATCACAGCTGAATGTGTGCAGTGTGGGAGTCTCTTGGAGACCGCGCTTTAAGGCAAAACAAAAACCTTCAATGATAGAAGTGGCATCATCCATGCTTCCAAGACCAGGACTGCCGTGGGGGACTCAGAGCACAGGCCGGGCTGGGAACCACGGTCGCTGGGAGCACCTGTGGGGTTTGAGGGGCCCCTCACCACTGTGGGACTCAGCTCCCAGAGACCGGCCACGCGGGCACTCAGCTCTCTGCACACTGAGGTCCCGGCTGTGGGGTCCACAGATGGAGCGAGTGGGGAAGCGAGCCAGAGAGAACCCGAGAGCGCAGTCACCTCCCTGGCCATCCGCTCATCCGTGGCCGCCTTCTGGCCTCTCCGCAGCCTTGGCTCCTTCCCAGCCTGGGTGCCTGTGCTTCCTCTGGTAATTGAATTTCTTCCCTGGAGGCTTCTGACGACACTTCAGATGCTCCTTTCTGTTTTGAATTGAGGAGACAAAACTCATCTCTTGGTGAGGCTTTTTCAAGTGTTATTTAGGGAAATCTGTGATTCCATTGGGCAAAACTTTAGGGGAACGTGGAGAGGCTCGTTTTTACCCCAGATCTACTGTTTAAAAATAAGATGAAAGGCAGGAATGGCTTTGCATGGGCTCCTTCTTGAAAGGCTGCCCTGGAGCCTGCCTCTGCTGATGGAAGTCACAGCTTTGACCCACGCGTCGGGGGATGACAGCAGCCGGAGCTGGGATGGGCCAGGCACCCAGGACAGCGTCCACAATGGACAGTCTCCTTCCAAATCACATTGTGCAGCTCAGACTTGCTCGGTCACAACGGCTCAGTTCCTTGGCCTGCCACCAACACCCTGAGGGCTCTGAGTGCAGACAATTTAACAAAGACGTCCCTCTCTCCGTGTCCAGTTATGTCCTTTACTTTCCCCCAGCCGGTAGAGCGATCCGCTAGAATGTGTTCTCAAGACTGGCTAGCATGAGGGTTTAATATTTTAAAAGTACTCTGTCTCCCAGATTTATTATCCATATTGTCCAGACCTAGGGAGCCCTTGATAATTAAATCTCAGTACGATGTCAAATATAAAAGTTTTGTCTTCAAAGTTTGTACTGTTTTAAGCAAAGTAAAAGGTAGTCATTCATGCATATCTCTTTATATTGTTCTCTTTTTACTAAACTTAATTACTGAGTTGGGGACCTAAAGAGAGTTCAGTCTCTGGTTTAAAAGAGGAAAGAATGTTTGTGGTACCTATTGTAATGCCTGCCTTCTATTTTAGAAGACTATCTGCTGTTAAACCTAACAGTTTTGTCCATCAATGTCTCTGCTTTCTCCTTAAGTAAAATTTGTGATTTTGTGCTAATTCAATCTATGATTAAGTGAAAAGCAATAATGCACAAAGAATGCTTCATTTCAGAAAAATGACAAGTAAACAAGGAATCCTTCCTAGTTCTTGTTGTTAATTAATTAATCCATTCCATGACCACCCTACAAAGGACCTACTCTGTGCAAAGCACTAGACTGGCCATGGGTGGGTAATAAAAATCACTAAAACAAGACCCCATCTTCCTGAAGAAAATGTGAGTCTCTGGAAGGGTGCCAGCAAGGAAGAACCATATCTAGACGAGGAGGCTCAGGAAGGGGCATGAGGGCATCTGGACTTGTTTGACTCCCCAGCTGATTGAAGGCTCAAGTGTAGATACCAAAGAGAAAGTAACTATAATCAATCTTGATAAAATATGAAGGTATGTTGTATGGAATTTGAGGGTAGAGAGGTACAAATTTACTCATATATTGAGTGGGTTCAAAAAGAGACTGAGGAAGATTGGCCAAAACAGAAAGAGAGAGAGAGAGGGAAGGGGGGAAATAGACTGAAAATAAAAGATTTAAGATTAAAATGAGGCCAATTAGAGGAAAGAAAAATAGTGACCTAATTAGAATAACCGGAAGGAGCAGAAGATGGAAATCAGTCTGGGTGTGTTGAACTCTTAATTCTTAACAACCAACAGTCAATGAGAAATCAAGCAATAGTGATTCAGCATACTACTCAACAATATGGAAAGAATTAAAGAAGAATCAAAATGGCATGAGGCGATACATGGCTATCCCCTGGAATGGGGCAGAGGAATGCATCTTAGGACTTTTCATACTCTTATTACATGGCTTTTAGTACAAATTCAAGCATTACTTTAATAAAAACCATTTATTAAAATCTGCTCCTCAACTAAAGAAACTTGATACATCTCGGCCACATGGGCAACCTTGTTAGTGGGAAACCAACAATAACATATTGTTTGTATAGAGATACATACACACTTGTCTGTTTCATCTTATATGAAATGTATCATCTGTGATATAAATCTCTCCTTGTGCACAGCCTTTGTGGGAGACCCGACCTTTGGCTAGATAACCTTCTTCTATCTCACGGTTTATTTATTTATTTATTTTAACTTTATTTTATTTTTTTCAGTGTTCCAAGATTCATTGTTTATGCATGATTATTTACTTAGATTTGATTTATTCTTTTAGGTTATTTTATTGCCTTGCCAGTCGGAGAGTCATTTTGTCTCCTGAAGTCTATGTAGCATAGCCTATTTCTGATTGGCTCTATGTGGCTTTTAGAATTCGAAGGGTTTTCTATTTCCAAATTCCAAGGGCTACTTCACTTTTTTTTCCCAAGGCAGGTAAGGGGAAGATAGGGTGGGGGTTGGGGACTTAATAATCACAAATATTATATAGATTATCCAATTAGCATATGTGTAGATGAGAGTGTGGACCATCCCTAATAACTGGGATGGGGTAGGAAGCACAGGTTATAGGGGCCGTAATTCAGGGTTAAACCAGCAAAATCTGTTTCCCTAGATGTTCTGATTTTGTCCTGGAAATTCTTTTTACAAGTGCCATTCCCCGCTCTTATGTATAGGAAGTTTCACCACCGGTCCCACTTGGGCATAAAAGATAATGGCTAGCCTAATATATTACCTTGAACAAATTACCATCCTGCCTATTAGTCTCCACTTCCTCATCTGCAAACATGTGGATCCTAATAATTATCTGGCAGGGCTGTTGTGAGGGTTGAATCAAAGTCAATGGAAAGCACTCACATATCAACTGGGAGTCCCAGATGCCAGACTTTACATGATAAGTTTATGATTTCCTCAACACTGAATGTCCAAATGCGATTTATTTGTAAGCTTAAGTAGTCCACAGTGCCAAGATGGCCAAAGGGTTCTTTTACTTAGTGGATCCCAAACCATCTTTGAAAAATTACCAAGTATATGTGCTTTCAGATTAGTAATCCCCAAAAGATACAGAGGTTAGAACAAGATCTTGGAGAAGAGGAAGAGAATGTCACAAGAGGTCATATGTTAAAAATAAAAAAAGAGATAACTCTCTGAAGATTCTCATAAAAATATTATTCTGGGGATGCCTGGGTGGCTCAGTTGGCTGACTTGTGATCTCAGGGTCGTGAGATCCAGTCCTGCATCGGGTTTCAGGCTCAGCACAGAGTCTGCTTAAGATTCTCTATTTCCTTTTCCCTCCCCACCCTGTCTCTTTCAAATAAATAAATAAATCATTAAAAAAAAAACCATCATTCTGGTACATAGAAGGTACTCTGTAGGTATTTATTATCTATGATCCAATAGATAGATGGCATGGATTATCCATGCCACCAAAAAAATAGAGGTTTTTCACAGTCTCTCTCCGTAGATATTTAAATTAGTTCTTCTGATTTGACAAGTCCTCCAAACTGTGCAGTTTTTAAATGTGATCTGCCTTTTAATGAGAACCTGACATTTAAAGAATTCCAAGCTCATGTCATTGTTGTTGTAAGAATCAGGAGCTACTCTGGTAGCCACTTCTGCCGCATCTGGGTGATGCATGCCGTCCACCCGAGCTCTGCCTGCCTGCCCTATGCTAATTTAGGCCAAGGGAAGGGGGCACTAGTTACTTGGTTACTCTCAACAGAGACTATTTCAGAACTTAAAGGGGTTGACAATGGGGGGAGAGTCTCTTAAGTATTAATAAATAACTTACATTGTGGACTGCACATTTTGCAAGGTGGTTTGACAAAAAACTAATGTTTGGACATGGAAATTCGTTATATACAAAATTGGTCCTAAAACTGGGAGAAGCTCATCGCTGTCTACAAGTACTTGTTACAGCAGGAGAGCAAGAACTCAATTCAGGAAAATTCTGGGGTGGCCTCCAGCCCCAGAGATCCCCAGGGATCAGCCGTGGGCTCCATAACAACTTCTCTCAGTTCAGCTCTGGGTGGTCCTGCTTCCTGTCTCCTGCCTCCTGCTTCCTGTCTCCTGCCTCCTG
>ML102079.1:0-18089 GCA_003697995.1 Taxidea taxus jeffersonii | reverse complement strand
AGATAAACGAGTCCATCTCTGGACCGTGCCCACCACCTGTCCTCCCGCTGAGGACTTCTGAGCCTGGCCCTGTGTCCGCGCTCGCTCTTCCCGCAACCTCACCAGGCCAGCCAGGCGGTGGGTGGTGTTTCCCTGCTGTCTTGGCCCCGCCCGCTGTCGGCCCAAACCTCGACCAATGCAAGCCCCGCCCCCCCCCGCGGCCCCGCCCCCACCCGCGGCCCCGCCCCCTCCGGCTCTGAGTGCCCCACCAACCAGCTTCCTTCCGTCCCGCCAGGGTGGCATCTATGTCAATGACTTCGCGCGGGTGGTGAGCAGTGACCAGGAGGCGGTGAACGGCGTCCTGCACTTTATCGACCGGGTCCTGCTGCCTCCTGACGTGCTACACTGGGAGCCTGACGCTGCCCCTGCCCTGCGGGTATGATCTGGACACAGGCCCGGGAGCTTGTGAGGGGCCTCCTGTGCTCCCTCCCTGCCTGACCTCAAGGCTCACCCGTGCTTTCCCGCAGAGAAACGTCACCGCTGCGGCGGAGGGCTTCGGTTACAAGATCTTCAGCAGCCTTGTGAAGGTCTTGCTCCCGCGTGTGGGCATTTGTGGCTGTGTGTATGCGGGTGCCTGTCCGTGTGCGAGTTGACTGTGTGTGTTCACCCGTCTGCACGCTCCTCTGTGTGTAACCCCGTGCCTCGTGTGTGCACAGGCCGTCTGAGCTGCCGTGTGAGCACAGGATGTGCTTGTGTGTGCCCACGTACCTGAGAATAGTCGAGGGGTGTGCAAGTTTATCCCCGCACGTATGTCCATGTGCATCTGCCTAGGCTGGCTACAGAAGAAGGCAGCTGGTGGGAGGGCCACCTGGGTCCCTGGAGCCCCTTCCTGGACTCTGTGGTCCAGCCCCTTACCTCCGCCCCCCAGTTTCTGACTGTCACACCTTTGCTAACCCTTGCCAGGCGGCTGGCCTCCTGCCCCTGCTTCAGGATGCATCGCATAGGCCCCTCACCATGCTGTGGCCTACAGACTCCGCCCTGCGGGCCCTGCCAGCCGACCGCCAGGCCTGGCTACACCACGAAGACCACCGTGACAAGCTGGCAGCCATCCTGAGGGGCCACGTGATCCGCAACATTGAGGTGGGTGTCCCCCCCAGTCCTTGGTCCCCACTGCCTGCCACCCAGCCTGCCCGCCCAGCTCTAACAATAGCTCCATCTTCTCAGGCCTTGGCATCTGACCTGCCGAACCTGGGCCCACTCCGCACAATGCATGGGACCCCCATCTCCTTCTCCTGCAGCCGTGCCCGGCCGGTGAGTCTGGGAAGCAGGGGGCAGGGGCTCTGGAAGTGGGGGCCCGTGATGAACCTGTGACCCCATGCACTCTCCTTCCTCTGCCTGCAGGGTGAGCTCACAGTGGGGGAGGAGGATGCCCACATCGTGCAGCGGCACCTGCCCTTTGAGGGTGGCCTGGCCTATGGCATTGACCAGCTGCTGGAGCCACCTGGCCTTGGTGCCCGTTGTGACCGCTTTGAGACTCGGCCGCTGCGGCTGGTGAGAGAGGCCATAGGTCAGAGGTGGACAGGCAGGGACCCTAGCTGACCTGTCCCATCCATCCATCTGATTTTGCTGTTGGCTTCTGTTCTTTCCAGAAGATCTGCAGCATTTGTGGGCTGGAACCGCCTTGTCCTGAGGGCTCACAGGAGCAGGTGAGGCCCTGGGAGCTGGGTGGAGGTTCAGGTAGGGCCCAGGGACCACCAAGCTCAGACTGTTTGACTCCTCTTGGCTCAGGGCAGCCCTGAGGCCTGCTGGCGATACTACTCAAAGTTCTGGACATCCCCTCCACTGCACTCCTTGGCACTGCGCAGCGTTTGGGCCCGGTCCAGCCTCTGGGGCCAGCCCCAAGGCCTGGGCAGGGGCTGCCACCGCAACTGTGTCACTACCACCTGGAAACCCAGCTGTTGCCCTGGTCACTACGGCAGTGAGTGCCGAGGTAAGGGTCCTGAGGCCGCAGGTGCTGCTCTGGAGAACAGGTGGTGTGGGTGGTGAGGGGATTTTAGCAGGAGAGAACACTGGATGCGGCATCTAGGATTCTGGGCAGTGAGGGGACTTGGGGGCGGTGCGGCTTCTGGAAGGGGCTTGGCTGTCCCAGGTACAGGATGGGCAGTGTGGCCAGGCTGGGGCTGCATGTGGTAGGGGGTCCTGAGGAGAGCCCCAGCCCCTTTCTTCCCCCACCTGCTAGCTTGCCCTGGTGGTGCTGGCAGCCCCTGCAGCGGCCATGGTGTGTGCATGGACGGCATGAGTGGCACTGGGCAGTGTCAGTGCCACGCGAGGTTTACAGGGACGGCGTGTGAACTCTGTGCCCCGGGGGCCTTTGGGCCCCAGTGCCAAGGTGGGCTATCCTGCCCCCACAACCCCACCCTATCTTACCCTGCCCTCTGAGCCCTGGGGCCCCCACACCGACCCTATTCTCCTGCCCGTTCCTCTCCCCAGCCTGCCGCTGCTCCTCCCATGGGCGCTGTGATGAGGGCCTGGGGGGCTCTGGCTCCTGCTTCTGTGACGAGGGCTGGACAGGCCCAAGCTGTGAGGTGCAGCTGAGTGAGTGCTCTTTGCATCTGTGCCCACCCTGCATGCTTGTACCTGTCTGCTGACACCAGCGTGTGTCCTGACTGCACGCTCAGGCTGAGGCCCTGAGGGGTGGGTGGGAGAGGGGCCAGGGGGACTTCCAGGAGGGCAGCTTCTCACCTGGATGTGTGGGGTGGGCCCTGGGGGACAGAGCTGCAGCCCGTGTGTGCCCCGCCCTGCGCACCGCAGGCCGTGTGCCGTGCAGACAACAGCTGTGAGTGCGGCCTGGGCTATGAAGGGGATGGACGCACATGCACAGGTGAGCACAGGGGTGGGATGCAAGACGGGAGCCCCTCCGGCCCTGGCCCCTCCTGTCCCTAGTCCTGCCATTCTCTCCCTGTCCCCAGTGGTGGACTTGTGCCGGGATGGGCGTGGGGGCTGCAGCGAGCACGCCAACTGCAGCCAAGTGGGCACTGTGGTCACCTGCGCCTGCCTGCCCGCCTACGAGGGTGATGGCTGGAGCTGCCGTGCCCGCAACCCCTGTGCGGACAGCCGGCGCGGGGGTTGCAGTGAGCATGCCGACTGCTTGAACACTGGCCCGGTGAGCAGCCAGGGAGCTGAGCCGCAGGGTGGGGAGGCTCCACAATGCGGCCCCCCAGGTCCCTGAGGAGCACCCGCCTGCTCTCCTGCCCCAGAACGTGCGGCGTTGTGTGTGCCATGCCGGCTACGTGGGTGACGGCCTACAGTGTTTGGAGGAGCCGGAGCCGCCCGTGGACCGCTGCTTGGGCCAGCCACCACCCTGCCATGTGGACGCCATGTGTACCGACCTGCACTTCCAGGGTGTGCTTCCCTGCCCACCCCCAGTGGCCCTGCTTGCCCTCGGTGCTGCCGGGCTGATCACGTGCCCCTCTCTTCTGCAGAGAAGCAGGCCGGGATCTTCCACCTCCAGGCCCCCAGTGGTCCATATGGCCTGAACTTCTCAGAGGCCGAGGCGGCCTGTGGGGCCCAGGGAGCTGTTCTTGCTTCCCTCCCTCAGCTCTCTGCTGCCCAGAAGGTGTGTGGGGCCCAGGGATCTGGAGCCGAGCCTGCGGGGGCCCCTCGGGTTGGGCCTGAGTTCTCAGCACCTCCTCTTTCTGTACAGCTGGGCTTCCACCTGTGCCTCGTTGGCTGGCTGGCCAACGGCTCGGCAGCCCACCCGGTCGTCTTCCCTGCGGCCGACTGTGGCAGTGGCCAGGTGGGCGTCATCAGCCTGGGCGTCCGCAAGAACCGCTCGGAGTGCTGGGATGCCTACTGCTACCGCGAGCTAGGTGCAGTGTCCCCCTGCCCCAGACCCCCATCCCCTGCCATGCCCTGGCTTGGCCCTACTGACCCCCTGAACTGCCTTTTCCCACAGATGTGGCCTGCCGGTGCCGCCGTGGCTTTGTGGGTGATGGGATAAGCATGTGCAATGGGAAGCTGCTCGATGTCCTGGCTGCCACCGCCAACTTCTCCACCTTCTATGGGGTGTGCAGGGGCCCAGCCTTAGGGCTGAGGGTGGTGGTGGTGGTGGGGGGTGTCGCTGGGGTCCTGGGGAGGGAGCCTGCCCACAGTCCTATCCCCACCCGCCCCAGATGCTGCTGGGCTATGCCAATGCCACCCCGCGAGGTCTCGACTTCCTGGACTTCCTGGATGATGAACTCACCTACAAGACACTCTTTGTTCCTGTCAACGAAGGCTTCCTGGACAACATGGTAACTGGCAGGGGCTGTGGGCAGAGCCAGGCCCAATGCTGGTACCTCCGGCTGTCCTGGGCCGATAGCCTTGCTTCGCCCACAGACGCTGAGTGGCCCCGACCTGGAGCTGCACGCCTCCAACACCACCTTCCTGAGCACCAATGCCAGCCAGCACACTGTGCTCCCTGCCCACTCGGGCCTCAGTCTCGTCTTTGGTGCTGTGGGCCCGGGGAACAGTTCCGGGGCCCCTGTGGTGAGTCTAGCCACTGCACCTCCCCCACAGGCCCCAGCTGTCACCTACTAGGCCTGACTCTGTTCTTCCTACAGGCCCCAGGGGCAGTTGTGGTTAGCCATGTCGTTGTGTGGGACATCATGGCATTCAACGGCATCATCCATGCTCTGGCCAGGCCCCTCCTGGCACCCCTACAGCCTGTGAGTAGGTGATGGACTGGGGGAGGGGAGAATAGGCAGAACAGCAACGGGGTGAGGGGACAGCCCTGGCCTGCCTGGCCTTGACGAAACTTGTTTGCAGCGGGCGGTGGTGGCCCCTGAGGCTCCACCAGTGGTGGCAGGTGTGGGGGCCGTGGTAGCTGCCGGAGCACTGCTTGGTGTCGTGGCTGGAGCCTTCTATCTCCGTGCTCGAGGCAAGGCCACAGGCTTTGGCTTCTCCACCTTCCAGGTAGGGCCATGTTGGGGGGAGGGGAAGGGGCTGGGGGTTCCTGGGTCCATCGACCTTCCTCGAGGTCCCTCACCACTCACCTCTCTTCTCAGGCAGAAGATGATGCTGAGGAGGACTTTACCCCGTGGCAGGAAGGGACCAGCCCAACCCTGGTCTCTGTCCCCAACCCAGTCTTTGGCAGCCACGATGCCTTCTGCGAGCCCTTTGATGTGAGTGTGGGGGCTGAGGGGCAGCAGAAAGGGGCCCGAGGCCTGGTTCTGGCCCAGCCACAAAGGGTCCTCTCCCCACTCCCAGGACTCACTGCTGGAGGACGACTTCCCTGACACCCAGAGGATCCTCACGGTCAAGTGAGGCGGCCGGGGCCAAGCAGAGGCATGAGTGAGAGGGAAACAGCTTTTATTGCCCGCCTTGGACCGAGGCCAGCGTGGACGGGGCAGGAGGGGGGAGGACCCGCTCTGGACAATAAAAGGCGCCCTCAGCGGATGTGGGCCATGTCGCTGAGAAAGGGCGTCTTCATGCAGCCGGTGCACAGCTGGTCCATCCAGAGCGGCGCCTCGTGCTGCAGGGGCGTGCGGCGCGGGTAGAAGGTGAAGTCCACGCGGTAGTTGAGGAGACAGCTGAGGGAGGCCATGTAGAGGTCTGAGAAGCGCACGAGGCGCCTGGAGAAGTAGGTGGGGTTGTGGAAGGTGCGGAAGATGCTCCCGAACTGGGCGTTGAACAGGGCCTTGGTGATGCACCTGTGGGGGAGACACGGGGCACTCGAGGGGGCCCAGGAGCCACAGTGCAGGGAAGCCCTCCCTGTGCCCCCCACAGCCCACCTCAGCTCCTGCCGCTCCTTCAGCCAGGCCGCCAGCACCTGCCGTGATTCGGCGTCCTGGTACGTCTGCGGGAGACCAGGGGGCGCTGGGGTGTGCCCCGAAGGCAGCCCTGACCTCCCCCCGCCCCACCCCTGCCCCACGCCCCCACCTGCATGCGCTCCAGCAGCCCCGTGAGCGCCTGCTGCCACGTCAGCGAGTGCATGTACTGCTCCGTGTTGATGATGCGGATCTCGCGCTCCAGCTCGGGGATGATGGCCCCCGTGCGCCAGCCGTGCCGCAGCATGAGGTCCTGCCGCGCAGGGTGGAGGCAGGGCTCAGCGGTGACGAGCAGGGGTTCCTCCCTCCCTCTCTCCTCCCGGGGCCCAGCCTTGCTCGCTCACCGCCAGGTCGCTGTACAGGTGGTCTCCAAAGTAGAGCACACGGGGCCCGCGCCATCCTGTCAGGCGCAGGAAGTCATACAGGTTTCCCTGCAGAGTGCGGGGCACCACTGAGCGCAGTGTACAAGGGGCTCCCGTGGGGCTGCCAGAACCCCGCCCTGTCCTCCACTGTCCCTCCCAAATCCCCAGAGGCAGTGAGGCCCCTCCAGCTGGACGCCCAGCTGCCTTTTCCCGTGGCCTCACTGACCCGGGGCTCTGGCCCTTGTCTCCTCCCCCTCACAACCAGGAAAGGGGTCTGTATGCCCCAGGAAAGTCTCCTGTGGGCCTGGCACGGTGCCCTGCGCCTCCAGAGCCTCCCCTCCCTGTGGCCTCACACCCGCCCCAGGGATCCCATGCTGTGGGAAACAAACCACAGCAGCAAGCCCATGGCCCTGCAGCCCTTCCTGTCCTCCCAGGCCGGAGCCCGGAGGGACCCGGCCGAGCTCACTGCAGAGCCATCTGCCCCGCCGGCTCCAGAGCCAGAGAAGAGATGAAGGCAGTCAGGCTTAAACACAATAGAGGAGGCTCTCGGGAGAGCAGAAAATGGGGCAGGGGGCCCAGAGCAGGAAGTGCAGCGGCCGCCAGGGCAGGTACCCAGAGCCCACAGCCCAGCAATGAGCAGAATTCATACTTGGTACAAAGGAGTCCGTGGCAGCCTGTGCTGCGAGCGGCCAGGAGAAGCAAGCCATGGCGACACAGGTGGTGGCCAAAGGCTCCATTGTTGAATTCAGCTCAGGTGGGGAGTCAAGTACGAGGGGGTGGGTGTGTGCCGAGGATGGGCCCCGAACCAAAAGAGAATCTTGAGGGCCAGATGCTATATCAGGTAAGATGGAGCCTGGGATTCCCACAAAGGGAGCCAGGGAGGGAGCACAAAGACGAGAAGCAAGCAGGATCCAGGGCGTGCGTGCGTGCGTGCACACACACACACGCAACCATGTGGACACACACACACACACAGTGAAACTTCAGATCATCAGACATAAAAAAAGGCTAAAAGCTGCCAAAGGAGAAAAAGTCTCATGTTCCCCACAAAGGTATGTGACTCACCTCAGGCTTAGCTAAGATGCTGAGACAAAGGAGCCAAGTGAGAGAGCCTGAGCCCAAAGGGACCATGGAGAGCTGGGGGCCACAGGGCTAAGAGTACTGCCTGCAGGTCAGGCCTCAGCTCTGGATACCCCAGGCTGCCCCCACTGCCCCCCCCCCCCCCCCAACCCAGTGACTTTCTCCCTCCCCCAGCCCCTGGACCCTCCACCCACGAGACCAGCTCAGCCAGGATTTCCGCATTCCATCCAGGACTAAATGCCTTAATCTTGCTCCTTAATTGTCGCCCAACCCCAGCACTAGGCCCCCTTCTCATCTTCCTAGATACCAGCTAGGAAAAGGGGTCTCCCCCAAAGGCCCATGAGCTGCTCCTACAGCTGGTCTGGCCATAGCAGGGTGGTCAGCCCCAAGTAACAGTGCCGCTGATCATCTAGGGGACTTTCAGTAAATGGCTGGCTAATGTGAGGGCTTTGTACAACAATCCAGGAGAACACTTTTCTTGGTTTGTTTACATCCTATCTCTTCTATGAATGAGGAAAAGCATGGCACAGAGAGGCCAAATGACTCGTCCAGACTCCTTCTACTAATGAGCAGTAAACTTGAAACTCCAACGCAGGCAGCCTGACCAGGCCTGTGCCCTCATAGCCGTTCCCTGGTACCCCGGGACACAGTGCGAGGGGGCAGAGGCACAGCAGGTGTGTCGGGGTGTGGCAGGGCCCAGGAGGCCATGCAGCTGCCCCCTCCACAACCTGGGGCCAGGGGGAGGCCACCCACATGGCACTTACCTGCCGATAGATTTTGCCCTTCTCCAGGCTGGTGATGCGGTCCCAGTGCAGGGAGCCCTTCTCATCGAGTTTTCGGAAAGGCCTGGTGCGGGGTGGGATAGGGCGGGGGCGGTAAAGGGCTGGATTTCCAGTGTGGGGCAGGACTGGGGGGCAGGCACCGTCCCCACTGGCCACGTACCGACAAGGGGGTGCCCCCACCCCAAGCATGCAGGGTGCCGGGCAAAGGCCGGTTCCCATGCCCCGGCCCCATCACCCCAGCGAGGCCCATACTTGCGCCGGTCGGTGAAGAAGCTGGGTTTGTCTGCCTGGACAATGACCACATCGAAGAGCTGACGCCAGTCGGGGCCCACCATGTGCCGCATCCCCTTGTCCCTGGGCAGAGGCAGGGGGTTGCAGAGGTGGGACAGGCAGCAGGCGGTGGAGGGGGCCGGAGGCCCCTCCCCCAGCCCATCCGACCCCTCCTCCCCACCCAGGTGGCTCACACAAAGCTGAAGGGGCTGTTGGTGATGAGGAACAGCTGCTTCCCATGTGCCACCAGGCGGCTCAGAACAGCGAATGTCTCGTCCCCTCTCAGGATGTACTTCTCTAATGGGGACATAGGTCTGTGAGGGCCAACCCTGCACCTGCCCATGAACCCGCAGGAGGGGCTACAGCCCACCCTTACCCATATCCTGCTCGATCCACTGGTACATGAGGCCCTTCACGTGCACGTCTCGAATGGCATCCTGGGGGCAGCCGAGGGACAGTAAGGCTGCAGCAGGGCCTAGAAGCGGGCCCTGCCGTGGCCAACTTTACCTTCCTTGCCACCCTGGGAGGCAGGCCACAGGTCCTCACCGTCACATCCTTGTAGAGGTGCGCCTGGTCAAACTCCAGGCCGTGACCCAGGAAGTGGTCTACCACGCAGGACAGCAGAGCCATCTCCGGCAGTGAGAAGATGTCCATGAACTGCTTGATGGAGGGACCCTGCAGAGGGGACCACCACCTCAGCAAGCTCCCGGCCCCCAGCTCTGGAGGCCATAGGCTCTGAATCTGGCTCACCACACTGGGGTGGGCACTGCCTGAGGGTCAGGGCCAGCGCTCCAGGGAGCGGGCCCTTGTGGTGAGATCACTGCACGGGCTGCCCGGGGCCATGGCCCATGGAGTGGGTACCTTGCCGTAGAAGCCGCTCATCTGGTACAGTGGGATGTGCTGGGTGCCCCCATATAAATCGATCACCTCCTCGTCAGGCACAGGCTGGAGGCCCCTGGGTGGGTGTGCAGACATCAGGAGTCCATAGTAGTCCAGAGCCGAGGCCCCGGTAGAGTCGGGGGAGGAGGGGAAGCAGGGTGCGGCCGGGCAATCTGCACTGACCTGTAGGCCGTCCCCAGCTGCACGTAATGGAAGGCGTCAATCTTCATCAGCAGGCTCTGGGAGCACCAGAGGAGTGGGAGGGGTGGGGAGAAAGGGTTCTGCACTGGCCCTGGGCCAGCCTCTTCCAGCCTCTGGGCCGCAGCCCCGATGGGAAGGTACTGAGGGGATCAGGTGCCCATCGAGAGGAAGTCCCCTTAGAGGACAGGGGCTAAGGAAGTAGCGCCAATGCACATCCAGTCAGGAGGGGCTGCTGGGGTCCGGGGCCTCGCCACTCACCTTCTGAATGTCGTAGTGGAGGCCTCGGATGGCAAAGCTGGGGTCATAGTCATACTTTCGAATCCCCTCCGGGTACTGTTGGGGGGAAGTGGGCTAGGCTGAGCCAGTGGCAGACCTCTGGCGGGGCTGCCGCCTCAGAGGAGCCCCGTGCCTCAGTCTGGGATCGTTCCAGCGCCGGGGCCACCTGCCCAGCCAGCCTCACCTTGTAGTGCTCAATCAGGATGTCACGGGCAGCAGTGAAGATCTGGGGGTGCAGCGCATCTGCGTACTGGGCCAGCGTGTAGTCGTAGTCGAAGCCGTAGACTTCGACATCGCGCAGGCTGATCTCGTTGTTGGCGTAGATGGCTGCTGGGTTCAGGAGGCTGCAGACCTCGGGGGGCAGGAGGTCTAGAGGGAGGAGATGCAGTATGAGGGGGAGGTGAACACAGTGATAGTAAATGGTTACCAAGCACTTTCCAGGTGCCTAGGCCAGGGAGCCTTGTGAAACCACGCAGGATGAGTAATCTCAGCCCCAGGCTGTATATGGTCAAAGTGAGGCTCAGAAAGGCCACCTGCCCGGGGTCACATGGTTGGGGGTAAGGCAGAGCTGGCAATGGGCCAAGGTCCCGGCTGGGGTTACACCAGGGCCCGCTGCTCAGCAGGTGCACTGAGCCCATGTTTCCTCCAGGCTCCCGTGAACCCATCACAGCCGTGGCTATGCTCAGAACTTTCCACCTTGCCTGAAGCCTGAGCTGGGCCTGAGGGACATGACGGGAGTGGGGGGTACTGGGTAGCTCCTCTGTCACTCGCACTCCCCGCTCAGAGCACCTGCCACCTCTAATTGGATTTTAGCTGCCCGCCAGTCTATATAATGACATTTGCTGTTTCGAGCCAGGGAACATTGCTAATTACGACAGGCAGGACGTGTGATATTGGGTTGTGGGGCAAGTAACCAAGCCGCTTCCCACTGGGGACGTGGTCATAGCCATCCCAGGCCCCTGGCTGCTACTGAGGGTTGAGTGGGACATTGTGCAGAGTAGGCTTCCAGGGAGGCAGATGAGGGTGAGGGGGGTCCCAGGCTCATCTGCCTCAGTTTCCCCATCCGTACAGTATGGGAGGTCGATGGAGAAAAGGCGTGGGCTTTGGGGTCAGACAGGCCAGGCCAAGCTCTCCTTCTCACAGCTGTGACCTCAGAAAAGTCACCTCACTTTCCGGACCTCAGATTCCCTATCTTTTTTTTTTTTTTTTTAAAGATTTTATTTATTTATTTGACAGAGAGAGAGGGAGAGAGAGCAAGCAAGCACAGGCAGACAGAGTGGCAGGCAGAGGCAGAGGGAGAAGCAGGCTCCTCGCCAAGCAAGAAGCCCGATGTGGGACTCGATCCCAGGACACTGGGATCATGACCTGAGCCGAAGGCAGCTGCTTAACCAACTGAGCCTGGAGCCAGGCGTCCCCAGATTCCCTATCTTTAAAGGGGAAATCAAAATCATGCCAACCTACAGAATTACTGAGAGGGTCACAGGGAACGTTCTTTGTGCCGCACTCCTGCTCTGCCCCCGCAGCAAATGTAGGATTACGTGGGTGATGTGTCTCCAGAGCCTGTCATCTCCCTGTCCCGGAGTCCCCTGCATCACTCAGAGAGGGGGGCAGGCAGGACTAGGACACAGGGCACAGCCCTGCAGGGGCTCCAGGTAGCCCTATTCCTGAGACCTCTTGCCTGTGGCTGAGGCCCACACAAACAGTCCAAGCCTCCGGGGAATTCCCCTCTCAGCCACAACTAGGCATTGCCTTGAAGCAGAAGCCCTGGGCCGTGCAGCATTCCTGGCAGTGGTCAGTGCTCAGAGACAGACACTGCTGAGCTCCCACACTCCGACCATTTGCCCTGGAGGCCCCCTTGGAACACAGGCTCCATCCCTACCCTTTCCTTCGGAGCCCAGGGCAGGGCGTGGGTGTGGGAACAAGTGTGGCTGGTTCTGCTAGGGGCCCCAGGCCGACAGAAGCCTGGCACAGGGTAGCTGTTTCAGACTGGTGGGTGCAGACAAAATACTTCTCACTTGGACGCACGTGAAACACAGCCAACCTCTGATGTCTAGCGAGCTGCTTCTGAGATGCCCCTGAGGTCACTAGGACCCTGGGCCTTGCTCTCCGCATGGGCCAGAGTTCCTGGGTACGAATGTTAACTCTTGGTACAGTGTCCAGTAAACCCCCAGGAGGGAGGGATCTGCTTGGTGGTGCAGCCCTTTGTTGGCAAGGTGCTGGCCATGGCCAGCTTTTGGCTCTGTCCTTGAGGACGTTCCCAGGGACGGATGATCCTTTGAGGAACAAAGCAGGGTAGGGAAGCAGCCCATGGGGTCTTCCCTCCTGACTGGATTTCTGGACTGAGGGAACCATAGCTTTGGGGGCCACAAGGACTGGGGGCCCAGTGAGCTAGACATACCCTTCATGGGCACTGGCCTCCCAGGTTCACTGGGCTCACTGTGCAGACCCTCCCTTTCCTCTTCTGAGCCTGCCCCACTCCTGCCCCAGGCTCCAGGGCCGACTCTTCCCCACAGCAGCTCTAAGACTCACTGTGGGTGCCATCCCCCCAGCTGCTTCTGGGTGCACACGCCAGGTGCCTCAGAGGCTCACCATGTCCAGGCCTCACTCCAACCCTGTAAGGTGGTCACACTTATTCATCCATCCCCCAGAGGAAGAAACAGGCTCAGGGAGGTGAAGTCACTTGCTCCAAACCACCCAGTAGTAGGCAATTGAGATTCAAATTCAGGTCAGTCCACCTGCCTTAATTACTCTCCCCCAGAAACCCATTCAAGAGGGGTAAGTTAGGACTCAGGGGTGCAAGGCTGGCTCATCCTGGTGCTTACCATGGCATCTTGGAAATGACCTTGCCCCTTTCAGATCAAGAGGTGTCTCTGTGGAGATGTGAAGATGCTGGCACATCTGGGGTGACAAAGCCCAACAGACCTCACTATGTTTTCTCCCACACCTACCAGGCAGGCTCCTTGGGCTGCTCTGCAGAAGGTCTTCTCCAGACCCAGAGCAACTGCCTCTTCTTGAACAGCCTCCCAGGCCTGTCCTCTCCACTGAGGCAGTGCAGGGTGGGGTCCTGTGAAGCCCAAGGGTTTCGGAAGCACCATTCCTCAGGGATCTTAACTATTCTGCCCTGTGTGTCTCAGGTGAGCACCGTTCAGCTCTCTGCACAGCTGGAGTGGAAGCCCCATTCCCTCAGCTGGAATCTTCCAGACAGAGCACTTTGTCTTACCAGACAATGAGACTAGCCCCTTGGGGGCTCCTCTGGAAGCTCCCTGCCCTTTCTTGGCCTGGTTCCGAGTCATCACCACAACCCTATGACAGTGGCCCTAGGGCTGTGTTTAACGCTGTGGCCACTGAAGGTCTCAGAGCGGGAGGCTCGCTGAACACCCCCCCGCTGGTCAGTGATAGGGTCAAGCCCAAACCACATCTGCCTGCTGCAGAGGCAGAGCCTCTGGAGACTCGGGGACATATACAGAGCACTCTCAGCTTTCCCGCCTCATCAGGGCACTGCAGCCTGGCCTCTCCGGAGGAGACTTCAGGCCTCATCAGCCCATTTTGCTGTAGGGGTGGGGGTTGGCGGGAGAGGATGGCACAGGAGGTTAAGTGTTCTGGCCAAGGATGCCACCACCCTTGTGGACTCCAGGGCCCTGGGGCGGCTTGGTCTCCTTTCTCCAACCGACACTTTCCCCTCCTGGGCTGACAGTGCCCCGGACCTCGGTCGCAATCTAGAGGTGTCTGCAAAGTCTAGTAGGCGTCCCCTTAGGTCCGGCAGCGCCGCCGGCTGGCTTTGTCCCCGATGCTCCCGCCCCAACTAAGGGCCCCTAAGAGAACAAGGGGTTGGGGGCATTTCCGCCGCAGCCTCCCGGCAGGCGGGACCGCCAGGAAAGACGGTGGGGGCTCCGCATTCCGGAGGCCGCTTGGGGATCCCCGAGCTCCTGCAGACGGAGTCAGGGAACAAACCTCCCGTCGGCCCACCTGCCTCCGGGCGTCGGGGCGGCCCCAGAGGCCCCCGGGACGACCCGCTGGAGCCTCCACCGAAGAGCTGCCGGGCCTTCGGACTCCGGGACCCCGGCAAGCCCCACCAGCGCGCTTTCCCCGAAGAGCGGCTCCCGGGACGGTCGGTCTGTGCGTCGCCTGGACGCTCGCCTGCCGCCGCGCGGATACACCCCGGGCACCCGTCCCGCTGCGGCTCACCCACCGTGCACCAGTCTCCGCATGTCCTGGTAACGAGCCCACAGGTGCGCGGGGACTTCGGCGCCGCCCGCGGGCGCCGGGGCGGGCTCCGGGGCGGGCGCGGAGCGCGGGGCGCCCGGGCACTGGGCGCCGGGACCCGGGGGGCCGCATCCAGGGCAGGAGGGCGTGGATGAGGAGGCTCGCGGCCCGCCGTGGCCCCTGCACGGCAGCCAGCGCCGAGCGGCCGCCCGCAGCCCGGCACCCGCCATGCCCGCCGCGCGCTGCCCGCGCAGCCCTCGGCCCGTCGGCCAGTCCGCCGCCCTCCGACTGAGCGCCCGCCACGGTGGCCGCGTGCTCCTCACGGCGGCCGGCCAATGGGCGCGGCGCGCGGAGCCCGGCCGGCCAATGGGTGCACCCCTCGGCCCCGGGGGGCGGGAGGTCCCGGGACGGGGCGGGGCGGGGCGGACTCCCGGGCCCCCTCCCCCGACTCCGCGAGGCCGAGAAGGACTCTGTGCTCTGCGCCCCCTTCGGTCGCCGCGGCGGCGATGGCCGCTCCCTCGGCCACGCTCCTGGGAGGTCGGAGGGCCAAGAACATCCGTCTCCTTGAGGCT
The DNA here is from genome assembly GCA_003697995.1 of Taxidea taxus jeffersonii. NCBI lineage: Eukaryota > Metazoa > Chordata > Mammalia > Carnivora > Mustelidae > Taxidea > Taxidea taxus. The sequence goes on along the minus strand of ML102079.1, from coordinate 3,678 downwards.
ATGGACGGCCGGGGAGCGGGCAGGGAGGGCCAGAACGCGGCGTCCCTCACCCCACCCTGACACCCCCAGCCCCCCGGGTCCTCTGTCTACCTCTTCGCTCCCGGGTCCTCTTGCCCCTTCCCCACCCCCACCCCCCAAGTCCTCCTGACCTCAGCTCCGCCGCCACTCCCCGCCAGTCCTGCTCCGGGGCTCCTGTTCCCCGCAGACCAGAGGCCGGCCCGTTTCACTAGCGAATAAAGAGGCCTCACCTTGCGCCGCCCGGTGCCAGCCCCACGCCGGGTGAGACCCCGGGACCCATAGGGACACGCAGCGCCGTCCACGCCCGCTGAAGCAGCTCCTTCTTGGTCCTGCCCCGTACCTTACACAGGTGATCCCTTTTAACTCAGAGCAGGAGGATGAGGATGGAGCGGTGCAGTGCAGAGTGGTGGGCCCGGGGTCACTGCACCTGCCTGGTTCTGACCTCAGCAAACGACCTCACTGACCCCACCCTTTGCTTTCTCCCACGGGGCCCCTCTTGAGATGTGGTCTCTTCTAGTCTTCTAGTCTCCAGACTTTCCATAGAATTCTGCTTCCCTGCTTGCAACCATTCTCCACCTGTGTTTTTTCTACTCAGATCTGTTTCCTGAGTCTGCTTGCGTCCCAGGCCTAACGCTAGGGCCTGAGGCGGACGACAGAGCACCGATGTGCCCCATTGGTGGGGAGCTGGCTAGCTGGACACTGTTTCCTTGGGCTGCTCCTCCCGGTTTGAGGGTGTATGTGTGCTTTTGAATATCCACTGCATCTTGGCTAAGAACCTACCAACGGTGGGCTAGATCCTGGGCCAGGAGCTGGGGCGGGGGAGGGGTGCAGATGGAGGCTGAAGGGTAGTCCCATGGGAGCCCAGCTGACCTAGGTCGGCCTTAGGGACTTGTCCACAAGTGAGCTTCCTCAGGGTGGGAGATGTGTGCCCGGCAGTGACAGGCTCCCAGAGCCACCAAGAGGAGAACCTGGAGTGAGCCGCCAAGCCAGTATGCAGGGAGCCGGGTAGGGTAGGCCCCAGGAGAAGGCAGGTGATCCAGGAAGCAGCTCTGGGCCAGCAGCTCAGCTCCAGGCTCTGTGACCCTTGCCAGGGGCCCTGCTTGGGCTCTCTCTCTTCTCCGGCCTATTTTTGTATATTTTGTGTTCACAACACCGAACTTTTTTATTGACTTTAAGTTTCCGTTTGATGTTCTTAGATTGTGTAATAGTTGTCTCCCTTCTCAAAGATAGGTCCCTGTTGTTTTTTAGCCTCATGTGATGAAGTGACAGTCCCTTATAGCATGCACAGGGACTCAACAAGCATGAATGAAGGCTCTAGTGCTCCTGCCTGGCTTAATCTCCTTTTTTAAAAAAATGATTTTATTTTTTGATAGAGAGAGAGATCACAAGTAGGCAGAGAGGCAGACAGAGGGAGGGGGGGAAGCAGGCTCCCACTGAGCAGAGAGCCCGATGTGGGGCTGGATCCCAGGACCCTGAGATCATGACCTGAGCTGAAGGCAAAGGTTTAACCCACTGAGCCACCCAGGCGCCCCCTGCCTTAATCTCCTAACTTCTCAGTTTCCAGTCCATAAAATGGGATGATGTAAATAAAGGGGAGTGTCCCTAGGTTCTAGAATACGTATAAAGAGTTGGTACCCAGCATATCATTGTCACCCTATCATCCTTGTGTTTTAGCTAACGATAATAGATCAGTTACCATGCTGTGGGCATGGTGTTAAGTGCTTTATTTGTATTACTTCTAATTCCTCACAGCATCAAAGAAAGGCCCCCACTTTGTGGAGCAAGGGATGTGTTTGACAAAGCCCATGCTCTTGAGCCGCTCTGCTCTTCTGTGATTATTGTGAATAAGGAGGTGATGCGTAAAAAGGACCTACATGCTCCTGCCTAAGGGTAAGTGCCCCAGACAAGATAGCTTCTATTAATATCAGGGTTGTTCCGCACGAGGTGATTGCTTGGACTTTTGTTGTGGTCATGATAAAGTTCACCTTTCAAAAATGCATATCGGATTCTGTTATTTTTAGAATTCTAGTCATCAGTCACGACCCCGAAATAAATGCAAAGCATTGCGTAACTGCCTTTTAGAGTAAAGCGCAGTATATGTTTATACCACCAGGGCGGGTCATCACTTTACCAGGACTTTAAGTAAAAAGATGGCGGTGGCAGAGTAGGGGGTACCGCGGCCAACTCCGAGCGCTGGCTCGCAAGGGGGAGGCCCGGGTAGGGCCCGCTCGACGCCACGTGGGAGGCCCCGCCCTCTCGGGCCGCCACGCCTCCAGAACCGAGGCGCATGCGCCAGCTCCCACAGGGGGAGCTCGACCTCAGGGAGCACGCGCGCTTCGCCGCATTCGGATTGGCGGATCCGCGCGCCCCACGGCACTCTGATTGGTAGAGCTGCTGAGGCTCTGGGTCAGGGGCTCGGCGCTGCTTAAGCTCAGCACGTCCCTGGCTTCGGGGCAGGGCCGCGGTTGCACTGTAACCAGGTCCTCGAGCTCGGCTGTAGCTGGGCGCTCCAGTCCGGGGCCTGGGACATCTCTGGTGGCGCCTGGTTCCGCCGTACCTCTCTCCACGACCTGGGTCGGGCATGATTTCCAGGGCCCAGGTGAAGCGGGTCCTGCAGCGGGTGCCCGGGAAAGAGCGATTCGGCGTCTACAGGTTCCTGCCCTTTTTTTTTGTCCTGGGAGGAACGATGGAGTGGATCATGATTAAACTGCGTGTGGGCCAGGAGACCTTCTGTAAGTGGGGGTGCAGCAGGGTCCGTCTCATTTCAGGAAGGCAGGAGGCGGCTAGGGACCCGTTTTCCTGGGGGACGGTCTTCGGTTGCAGACCGCTCGTATCGTTTAGAGCGCTGAGCTGTTCTTACCGTGGTTAGATGGGCAAGGACGGTTCCGTTCGCGGCCCGGGGTGACAAAGGCACGTTGACGTCCAACCTTGAGACCTTCTCTGCACTTTCGTGGAGGGCACGTGACTCCACGCAGGACGCTCTGCTCTCAAGCCTGCCCCGCGTCCCTGCGGGCCGGTGACGTTGTTTGGTCCTAAGGAACAGATTTGCTGACAGTGCCCTGGGGAGTGGGATCCTGAAGATTCAGGGAAACTCCTGCTAATTGGCCAGCCCTCTTCTGGATTCCTCAGTCCAAACCCTGGAAGGAGCCGGTCTGCCTGGCCTAACTACCACTGTCTTTGCCGGGCCGAGTCATTGACCCCAGGGTCCAGCTCTGTGGAAAGCAGCCGGGCACTGCTTTGTGGAGCGCTAGCTCTGGAAAGGCCAGTTCCCCTTCTGGAAGGACTTTCCCATCCTCTAGGTCCTTTCTGCTTTATCCTCTAGAAACATGTATCACTTGTGAATTGCCAACCCTTATTTTTAAAAAAGTTCTTTTAAAAATTTTATTTTTAAATAATCTCTATACTGAACATGGAGCTCAGACCCACAACCCTGTGATCAAGAGTTGCATGCTCCATTGACTGAGCCAGCCAGGCACCCCGCCAACCCTTATTTTAAGATTGATTTATTTATTTGACAGAGAGAGCACAAACAGGGGGAAAGGCAGAGGGAGAAGCAGGCTCCCCACCAAGCAAGAAGCCTGATCTGATGCAGGGCTGGGTCCCAGGACTCTGGGATTATGACCTCAGCTGAAGGCAGAGGCACTGAGCCACCCAGGGGTT